>VZRX01015553.1:15247-29160 GCA_013398075.1 Notiomystis cincta | reverse complement strand
GGGTAGGCTCTTCTCCCAGGTAAAAAGAAATTGAACAAGAGGAAATGGCCTCCAGCTGCATCAAGAAAGGTTTAGATTGGATATTAGGAAAAGTTTTTTGATGGAAGATTTACCAAGCACTGGAACAGGCTGTTAAGGGCCTGAGATCTATGAAGGTATTTAGAAGTCTTATAAATATGGTGCTTAGGGATATGGTTTAAGGGTGGACTTGGCAGTGGTGGGTTAACTGTTAGACTTGATGATTTTAAAGGTCTTTTCCAATTGAAATGATTCTACTGTTCTGTACCCTACTGCTTCAACCACTTTTGGCAGAAGAACTTCAGGACCTAAATTACTGAACTTTAGAAGAAACAAAGTGAAGGCTAAATAAAGCTGGTAAGTAGAATATGAACCTTCAATTGTAAAACACTTCTAGGCCCTTTTGAATGAGTAAATCTCTGGAAATATTGACTTGGAAATATTTAAAGGCTGCCATTGATCATATCTTTGATTTATACATAATTCAAGAAAATAAGATCTAATAACATATCTTATTAAAGCTGATGAATGTAATCAGTAGCTTTCAGCCTGACTGAATATTGAATATTCCTTTATATAGCAATAACTCAAAAGAGTAGGGAGTCATTTCCAAGGTAAGTGGAAATAAAACCATAAGGCCAAAAAAAGATTCCCTGAAGTTAATTGCAAAACACCTGGGCTGTGGTATTGATTGATGCAAATGCCCTTTCCTGTATGTGCATCAGACAGGCAGGGGTCCCTTTCACTGAGGAAGTGACCCCAGGAGCAGGCAGAGAGGTTTGTGACAATCCCAGGTGGCTGAAGCAGACACCTTGGTGCTCATCATCCACGCCTCACGACTTTAGGGAGTAAAGGTGAGCCCAAAACCCCCAAGCAGCACTTGGATGTAACCTGCAGGTAGAAGATTTTTCTGGTCTTTGATGAAATATATGAAAAGTACAATCAATTTAATCACTGCCCACTATAGACACACTCATCATTGGGTTCAGACAAACAAAATTAACTCTTCTTTTCTGCCTTTTCTCCCCAGAGCTGTCATGAGGTGCAGGCTAAGGCCAGCTGACTGCTACAGTACAAGTGAGTGTGGCACAAGTTTGGCCTGTGCAGAAAGGAGAAAAAGCAGTTTGTTTCTTTTTCAAGTTGCTAGATAATGGAAGTTTGTATATCAATAGTCATGATGAATTCATCATGTGTAATTTGAAACCAGCCTGGTCCAGAAATTGTCCAGAAGACTGTTAAAATCAATGTAACTATGGAGTGAATAATTAGAATTCAATCAACAGGGAAAGGTGCTGATTCTTAAGATAGAGAAATCAATATATAGTATGGCAGAAATCATAAATTGTAATGGCTACATTCAGAAGGCAACCTGTTCTGTACTTTTAAGATTACCAAATAATTACATCTTTCACTCCCAATATGGGTACACACAAAGCTCTCTCTAGCTGTACTTAAAATTTTTTTCCTCAATCAGGGAAATTTGGCTCATGATAAACAAATTTAATGTTCTGGTTAACTTTGAAAAAATGTTAATTTAAAACAAAAAAGCAAATAGACACAAAGACAGTTTTCTTAATGCAAATGAAAAATTCACTCATGCAGATCACTTTAATAATTATATTAACCATTCAGATAAATACAAGGATTTAGTCTGAAGGTGTCATATCAGAAAAATTGTTCTGTTCATATTTCAGGGATTTAGAGTCCTACATAGAGGTTCTATAAGGTCTATAATGGGCCTTGAGGTGTGGAGATGGTAACTGAAAGGGTTACCACCTCACAGTAGCAACTTGGGGGTAGAAAGTCATTAGAATTTAAATACAAAGTGTGCAATATCTGAAGCTGTTAAAATACAAAATACCCATCTTAGAATTCAGGGAGAAGCAGATGTTTGCATCAAAGCTTCACAGTGAAACTTTAACACGAGCTTCTGTGGTTGATTTTTGGGGTTTGGTACAAATCCCACTTAAAATGAAAGCACAGGAAAACCATGTGAAATAATATGCAAACATATTGTACTATCCCTCTTAAGCCCTCTCATTAAAGATGAGTAATAATAAATTTGGGAGGCTTTCTGAGCAAGGCCCACCAACTTCAGTTGCTGAAATTCAGCTCTGGAGCACAGCAGAAAAACAAGAAAACAAATTCTGGAATAAAACAAGCAGAAAAGAGATGAGAGAAGAGAGTGACATGTAGTATGTTGACCTAAAAAATTGCTAAGTAATAGATTTTATTTCTGTGATCTGTAGGTGATCCTCAGTTCATCTGCACATGGTTTTGCTTATAAAACAAAAAAATCCATTTCTCAATCCTGCAGGCTAAGCTTAGCAGCTACTCCATCTGCTGAGCTACAGGAGCAGGCAGAGGCTGTACTCTGTGGCTGGGTGTTATCTCTATCCAGGGTACAGTGTAAGGTCGTAATTGCAAGCAGTGACCTCCTTTTCGGCTCTCTGCATGGGAATTTGTACCAGGGACCTCCAGACAGAGGCAACATTTTGTAGGTGGGCCCTGCCAAAATTCCTTTTTTTCCCTGGGGACAAGAGAAAGTATATCAGTGGGTTGCAAGTGGGTGTTGATTTCTGTCCTGGGCTGGTGAAGCAATGCTTTCCTTTAGTCCAGGGTATAAAGCTTTGTTTCTTTGGAACTCATCAGGCTCCAATTCAGGTCAACTGCATGACTAGAGGCTGGTCTGAGCAATCATGGGAAGTTATTGCTGATCCTAGGATGCCCCGGTTTGGCATTAAGAGTAACCATTTTAGTAATCTAATATAAATCTCATTTTTGTGCATGTCTTCAGCTCTGTCCTGCAGAGAAGCTTTTAAACTCTTTATGAGTTTCTGCCATTTGATATTACACTATATAGGCTCAGCTTGCAAAAAGGAAAGTACATTGGCAACAAATTTTTGGTGGTTTTTTTATCACTGTTAAATATCACGCTGACAAGACAGATAATCTTCCCTGATTACTTCCTTCATGTTTTATTAGAACATGCTCCTGCATTCATTCATATATTTAATTTCACTATTGATGGCTGCTTCTTAAAACATAAACAATTCTGTCTTTGTTTGAAAGAAGGTTTATATGATATCCAATAATTGCCTAAAGTGACAGCAACCACTAGCTCAATGCATTCTCCAAGGTTACTGGACTCAAGAGCATTTTCAACTACTAATTGTTTTTCTTCATGCTTCTTCGTTTTTCCTTTAGTCTGGTAATTAATTTCATCATTCCTTCCTCAGGTTTTCATGTCCACACACTAATTTTCTTCCTCAAGCTCCTGAAATCTTTTTGTATACCTTAACCTTTGGATAGAGACACCATCCTCCTGAGCATGCACCCCATTTCTTATGTGGGGCTCTGCTAAACAGGGTAATTCTAGGGCTGTCCTGTCAGACTCAGAAGGGATCCCCCAGATTTACACAGGCATGGCTAAATGTGGGGGTAGTTACTCACAAATAAAATACTTTTCCCCTTGCAGTTGCATTAAGCACTTATCATTTGATTGCTACGTGCAGTGGTAAGCTCTAGACTTTTCACACTGGCTTCCTGGCTGGCCACTATCTCGTTGGAGAGAGCCTGAGGATCTCTTCCTTCTCTGCCTGAGAAAGGGACTGACAGCAGCTAAAGGGAAGTTCTGAATAATCCCAGCATCAGCTGGGCTTACAGTCCCTCTGAGAAACAGACAGAGATGCTCTCAAAGAGGAAGCAGCAAGGGTTTGCAGCGGCTGCACTCTCGGCTCTGGGCACGGCGATTCCGTCTCTATGAATATGGAGGAGGGCGCTGGGCTGGGGCATGACACTGAGACACAGCCACTGCTGCCTTCAGGACTCTCATTCCAGAGGGTTTGGCAGCATTAACTGACAGTTACTCACGCTCCTGCTGGAAAGCACGGACATGTCAGAACAAAATGCCTTACCTGTGCCCATTAGAGGCTGTTAGTTGGCAGCAGCATCTCATTCTCCCAGCACCATCAACTGCTGCTCCTGCCATGACGTGTGCTCCCCATAGGTTTTGCAACAGCTCTGTGTAAATATTTCAAAATGTTTATGCTGATTTACAAGGTCACTGTAGGTAGTGAAAATCAGAAATGTGAAATTTGTTGACCTGCTCTGATCAGTGCTTAATATAACCTCACATGCAAAAGTGTATGCTTATGGAATACAGGATATTTCATTATCTCATTTAGAGGGGACATGTTTGTTATGAAGTATCAGTCTTTGTGGTTCTGGTGACTAGAAAAAATCTATTTCCTCTGAATATTCGACCTACCCATACACTCTAAGCTACGATACATGAAACAGATGGAGAATACATTTTATCCATTCACTTCAGGATACTAAATTGCATGTACTTGATATAGCAGCTTTTGCTGTCAAATTATTCCATCTTTTGGTGGTGGTGGTGATAGAGGTAATGATGGTGGTTCTGGCTTTCTAACACTAAGCTAGGGGAAGAAAAGACCTTAGTGAAGCAGAAAGTGTGAACATAACAATGCAGAAATGAAAAAGGATGTTCAGGGGCAAGGGTAATACCTGAAAGATGTTGTAATTCAGTTATGGAAAATGACCAGGTTTCACACTATCATCGTCTTCTTAAAGGATTCAATTCAGTCCCCTTTGATGGCTTAGAAGTCTCTTTTTCTATACAATGTAATCTTTACAGGCTGCTGCTACAGAATGCACCGTAATGAAGGCAGGTGCTGAATACAAGATACATTTACATTCTAAGGTGAATTTCATACAATCTATTTGAAGTTGATCTATCAGTTGCAGAAGCATGATCTGATGTAGATAGATGAGAGCCCCATTTTGCTGGTAGGGTGGCAGAATGGAAATCATAACTACAGACTGCAGACCCAGAATAGCATTACAGCACTAAGCATGCACTTGCTGGGGACAAGGAGGCCTGAGCAAACTCTGTTAACTCAATTATTCTGACTGCCCACAGAGGATAAATTACCCCCATATTAAAAATACACTCTAAAAGCATGTATGAAGACACTTGGAAAGAAAAGATTATATGAAGAAAAAACCTGTCCCCTATCCCATTTGCTAAATATAATTTCCTTTACTAAACCCTCTCTTCTCTCCCCCATCCCAATGTAAATTGGCAGTTGGTGATAGTAAGACTGGTGATTCAGTGAGAGCCTGAATTTTTCCATCTTCTTTGTTCCTTTTGATGGTTTGGGGGCAGTCCACTGTAAAATCTGTTGTTTCACAGCTGGCTACCAGCAGCTGGCTAGTTAGTCCACCTGGAAGAAAGGATGTGGCAGTAATTTTGTGTAAGTTCTGGGCTGGGAGAAGAGGAATCACAGGTGAAAAATCTGGCTGCAGACACGACAGGAATGAAGTGTCATGTTGTGGAGTTCTGAACTTCTAGGTTAATAAATCCAAACTGTAGTGAAAGAATGTATTTGCTTCTGTGTCATGTAGGGACCTCTGACAGCAGGGTGTCTGTGGGATTTGCTAATAATGGCTTCCCTGAAAGCTACCTAACATATGGGGTTTTTTTTTTACTGTAGATGATCCTGAAAATCCTGAAATTTCAATTTATTTGCTTTTGGAAACATCATTTGGCAGTCAGTGTTATTACACTGACACAAGCAGCAACTGTGTACCTCACACCAATTTGAGATTAAGGAAGACAAACAAAAATTCCTGCTATTTTAATTCACTACTGGAACTTTCAATTGGTTTTATAAGCTAAGCTCTTTTTGAATAACTTGCAAATCTGAAAGGAACACACAAGACACAAAAGGACTTGGATAGAAATGCATCATGTATGTATACAGACTTAAATCTGTGTCTACTTTAATATATACAATCAAAAAATAGTTTGATGACAATCCACAAATGTTAGGTCAAGGATGTACCTATATTGTGTACAGGGCCCATATTTCTTGCAGTTTCTGCTCCTATCTAATACTCAAATAAATGGATTTCCAGCTCTACTGACCAATAACATCACAGTTTATAAACAATAAAATAAATAGTGGTATCTATGTTTTAGTTCTACAAGTACTGTCAAATATTTGCCATGATGACTGTAAAGTTTCCCTAAGCAATATATTTTGTACCTAAGCATTTAGATTTAAAGGGGTAATTATGAAGCAGATCATTTATTTGTGAAGCAAACAAGTGAATAACAGGCTGCTTTGTTTATTCTTTAGCTGTTTTCCTATATTAATTAAAATAATCCCAAAAATTACAAAACAGAAACATTAATGCTTTTCCATTTCCAAAATTAGCTTAAATTCCCAAGTACACTTTTTTTAAAAAAAGGACTTGCAACAAGTGTAAACAACCACTCCATTTGTGCAGCCCAGATCAGGTGTGTGCTAGGAAAGGCACTTGAGAATATGTCCCTCAGGGTCACAAGTCCTGCCAACAAACCTGCTCCACTGTGGGCTCCTCTCCATGTTTCCACAGGTCCTGCCAGGAGCCTGCTCCAGCACAGGCTTCCCATGGGTTCACAGCCTCCTTCAGGCATCCACCTGCCTGGGTGTGGGGTCCTGCACAGACTGCAGATGGATTTCTGCTCCACCATGGATCTCCATGGGCTGTGGAGGCACAGCTGCTTCACCATGGGCTGCACCATGGGCTGCAGGGAATCTCAGCTCCAGTGCCTGGAGCACCTCCTGTCCCTCCTTCTCCACTGACCTTGGTGTCTGAAGAGTTGTTCCTCTCACATAGTCTCCCTTCGCTGTTTTCCAGCTGCAATCTGCTCCTGTGGATTAACTTTTTTCCCCTTCTTAACTCCCCAGAGGTGCTACCACTGTCACTGACAGTCTCAGCCTCGGGTAGGGCTGGGTCTGTCTGGAAGTCAGCTGACATTGGCTCTGTCAGACATGGGGGAAACTTCCAGCAGCTTCTCACAGAAGCTGTAGCCTGCCTCCCCCTGCCCCCAAATATTGCCATGCAAGCCCCATACAGGGTGATAGATCACATTTCTCTCTCCAGATGTGGAATAACAGTCTCCAGCAATGAAAGCACCGCATGAGCATATTTGTGGAAGTTCATGATCTGTCCCAAGTTACTTATTAAGTATTCTTACATTTCATTCCAAAGATGGAAGGGTGGAAAATTATGATACCATCTGGAAAGGATGAGTTTAGTAGTCACAAGCCTAAAGAAAGTCCTGGAGAATGGGTTATTTAAAGCATCCTTGAGAAAGTCACCTTTGTTCAGCAGGTTACAATGAGACTGACAGAAAAAAGGTTGTTTGCACTGGATTAATAAGTGAGACAAATTCATGGCACAATTCAAACATAGGGTGAAGGATGATTGCTTCCTATTAAGGGAACAAGATGCTGTGAGCTGTGGTTTCCTTGGTAGGAATTCACCACGTAACAGTTTCTCACAAAGAAGGTTGTGAACGATCCTGTATCCTTTGGGAAAAGAACAAAAAGGAAAGAGTATGAAATAAACAGGAGAAAACTATATTGGTTATGAGGAAAAGTTTCCTAAAAATAAAGGAAAACTTTCCTGTGAAACCTAATTACTAAGAGAAAGTAAGCCAAATCCGAGAGAGCATGGTTTATATACAGTTGAGCTGAGCCGAGCCAAGGGAAATTAGCAGGAATCCTGTGAGATGTGTTAGGATTTTATGATCCTGAGGCTCCATCATGGCGTTCACTTGCTTTTTTTTTGTACAGCATTTTGCAGCAGTGGGGCCTGAAGGCAGGAAAAATGGCTGTGGGTATGTGACAGGAGGGAAATGCCGTTGGCTAGAGGATTTTCTGCCATTACCCATGTTTCCAGAATTGCTCCAAGCCTAGTTCCCAGCCTGAGCTGACACAGCTCTTCCAGATCTCTTTCTCTTTGAAGAGTCTAACATTAGAGGCATGTTTAGTTTTCCCAGGCTACTCTTCCATTTAGTGTGTGAGGTTATACACTTTAGTGTTTGGAAAGCTTGATCATGCTATTATGAAGATGCAGAGCTTTATTGCCCATGCCTGCTGCTGACTCCCAAATCCATCTCATATCCCAGTCTTAACAAAGAGTTTCAAATACACAAGGATATTCCCAGAATGAGGAGCACAATTCCAAACAACCTGGTTAGGAGAAGGGTTAAGAGAATGAGATGTGCAGCTTTACCTACCCTGCTAGATCTTATGTTAAAGAGCATTACATGATGGTCAACTCTGTCAAATACTACCAGATTTAGCTACATCAACACAGTAGTTGAACTAAAATTTTATAGCTAAAAGAAGATGACCCACCAGAACAATCACCACTGTCTCAGTGAAATATCTTCATCTAAAAATCCAGCCGTGAGTATATTTTTTGGCATAAAACAGGCAATAATAGGTTAAGCATCTTGGTTGTGCCCCCTGAAAAACTGTCTTTTGTTTTATGTGTACTTTGACTTCTTGCTAAAGGGAGCTGTGTGGTAAACAGTGAAATGTCTTGCAAATCTTAGGCTGGCCAGCATGTGTCCTACATCCAGTATAGAATATTTGACCTCATTTTCTTAGACTGACACTGTAAAAATACCTTGTGGAGGTGCAAAGGCAGGGGACAGTCCCAACACTTGGCCACATGTGAACCATTACACAATGACCAAACACTTGGGATTAATGCTCACACTAGAGTTTTGATAATTTTTTAATCTGCAGCTCTTTTTCTGTCTCTGCCTAGTATTTTCCATCAATCTGCCTAGTATTTATTATACTTTCCACCTTCATTAGTCCCAGAATTTCTCAGTAATTTTGTTTTTTTTCTCTGGCACATATGAATACCATAGTGTCATAATTTGCTCAGTGTTTGAATCCAAGCTGTCAGAATGGATTCAAAATACGTCCATTGATCTTAATAAGTGATGCAAACATTCAACACATAGACCTATGCGGACACTGGTGAAGAAAAACCCATCCTGTTTTGTTTTATTTCATTCAATCCTCCTTTTAGCTTCAGAACAGCTGCCAGACTGTCATGTCACCGTATTTCTGCTTTTCATTCCAGGTATTTTAGGGTGCAAGAGGAACCAGAACACTGGAATAGCATCTTTACTGGTATGGTGTCTTATTTCAACAGATTGTGAATTACTTTGGAGGTACCCCCAGTTTCATGAATCAGTTTGTTTCTCTGTCAATTTATATAGACAGCTTGTCAGCAGATGTTGAATTAGTGCAGAACTCTGTGCTACCAAGAGTGTTGTTGGGAGTATGGGAATTTTGTTTGTCTCACATTCAGGGGCTGTGTAGAAACCAAAGAGCAGTACATAGAACTTACTTCTCTGACATTTAGTATACATGTGAAAGACAGTAAAATTGGTCTAAGAGAGGTTTTGGTAGGATGGGGTTTTTTTCAGTCTTTGTAATACCTAAGAGCAGTCAGTTGTAGCTGAGAAATGCAGATTCCACAGTAAGGATGGAGAAGATCTGCAGTATCCCTTAGCTAAAATTGAAAGACAAGAACATACCCTTCAAGATCTTTATGGATGCCTTTAAAGCATTTAAATCACACAGTTAAGAACTTTTTCCAGTTCCTTTAGTGTGGCCACTGTGATACCAATAAGTGAAAGACCAAAGAAACTGTCTCCCAGCTTAGCACTCTGATACAATAGGCTCTTCTATTAAAGGAGGTACCATAATCAAGCTTTATTCAGTGGAACAAAGATGAATGTTTCCTCTTCTCTAGAACCAGATGAACTAGAAATTACAATGTTACATAGCTTTTACAAACATATTTCAAAAGGTCTGGAAGAACAGACTTCTTTTTTTCAGATGAACTTCCTCCTTTACAAATCACATTTCAACAGAAGGCCTTCTGATACAAATTAAGGGCCTCATTCATCCATTTCTGGTCTGTGATTCTGTGGAAAGCAGTTAAACCTCATTTTTGTAGTGAGATGAGACCATTTTGGGGAAATGTGACCTCACAATTTTTAGACAGGCTATGCAGGAAGATAGCATAGGACAACTCATACAGGATGGGATCACAGGAAACCTGCAGTCCAACCTCCAGCATGTGACTGGGTCAGCCATGGGGTCAGGCCAGGTTGCTCAGGGGTCTATCCAGTCCTGTCTTGAAAAGACTCCATGCACGGAGCCTGTAAAATTGGATATTCCTCCTCTAAGATATAAATGCATCATATAACAGCATGAATACTCACATAAACCTGTTCACCCAGAGCTAGGGCAGAGGGAGTAAGAGAAGGGGAGCTAATCTCAACCTTTCCATTTACACCTGTTAATGGAATTCCTCACCAGTCACTCAAATACAAAATTAATTCAATTTTTTTCAGAAATAAATTTTTCAAGACATCATAAGGCATTTTCCAGCCCTTCAGCACTTGACAGAGTAGCAGCTACTATTTGAAGAACATTTTGGAATTGGAGTAAGATAATGCACCAACCTTCAGAAAAAAAAGAAAAAAAAATGCTCCTACTGTTTACTTTTGGCTGTCTTCTGAGAACAGAAGCCCATTAGGATAAAATAGCTTCACAGTCAACTCATTGAAGTATTTAAGTCAAGATTTTGGAGACTGCTTAAAAACAAAACTTTGTAATAGCTGAAGAACCACAGACACTTTGAATTGCCTAATATTTTTGAATGAGCTTGCTTAAAAAGGCTTTGATAATTACCCCAGCATACCAGTTACTGAGCAAATGAATTTTATACCAAGTTGCTAGCAGTTTTTTTAAAGAACAAAGCAAATGCCCCATAGCAATGCTTGGTAGAGGCAAATTTTAGCCTCCTAACTGAGGAAAGGAGAATGTTGTAGGTAGTGTATTTCTAGCTAATTAGCTGAAAATGAAAAAAGCTCAAGGAAATAAAATGAAACTACTTGCTGAATGGTTTGTACCCGGGAGCAAAAGACACCTTCATAATGATAAAACGTTTTTAATCACCAAAGGCTTATTTAATGGGCTCTATATTTATATATAACACACTGAAACTATGCCAGTGTGGCCTGTCCTAAAAGTCAGTGCAGCAAAAGATAACAGCATTTGGAATGAATTTGGCTCATCTAAAAATGTCTCTGAAGGTCTAATCCTTCCCCTTTGGAAAAAGATCAGGACAAACAGGCACAGTTTTGTCACTGCTGCTATTTGAGCCACGGTTTTTATATTAAATTTTTCTTTAAACATATGAATCTCAAATTCTGACTCCTTGAAGTGTATCTGTGCAGATGGCTGGGCTAGCTTTGCAGAAAACTTTGAAAAATGATGAATGGAAACCTAGGCTGGGTGGAAAGTTCAGCAAATGAGGGGGTTTCTTAACAGCTCACAGCAATGATATAAGTGGTTTCTGCCCCATGGTTTGAGCACTCACAAATTTAGGGGCCGTGCACAATGCAAAGCCCATGGAGGAGCAGCTCTGAGTGTGGGTTACTGTGACCTACCTACCCACCCTCCACACCAAACTTTCCTCCATGGCTGTTACTGAAAATCTACACAGGAAACGTGTGTAGAGGGCCTAAATTGGTCTTATTGTAGAGTAAAAGTGATTTTATTCAGCAAATTGACTTCTAATTTTTGGCAGGTTGCAGTTTTGATTCACAACCTGTTACCTTTCTTCTCTAAGTGCCCTGACCGCTGCTGTTCCTCCGAGAAGGCATCACCACCCAGCTGCTGTCTCACTGCTTGCAGAGGATGCTGCTGCTACTTTAACTCTTGAGCTACTCGCCTACCAAAATTCATGGGAAACGTGCAGAAACCTGCCAAGAGTAGAGTTTCTGATGTAGGCTCTGGCTCCACACCAGCCCTGCTGACACAGACAGACTGCCGCCACCCTTTTGTAATTTGTTTCTTTTTTGCTACGTGTCAGGCTTCAGAAGGTGCTGATTGCAATTACGTAGTTGATGAGCTTCCTAATCCAGTGTCTAATTTCACCTGCATGTTGAATTTTTAATCTTTAATCTGGTACAGATTCTTATATCAATAGCTGGACTATACCCTCTGCACCAGGAGAATCTGAGTGGAACAAGTATTATCAAATCTAATCTGGAGTTCTTTATGGTTTGGAGTTGGGTTTTTTTTTTGGTTAGTTGGTTTTTTTACTAAATTGTAAAGCAAGACTTGGCTTTATCCCAAAGCAATTAATTTATTCCGTTAACTGAAGAAAAATAAAAATAAAGACATCTGATCTATTCAGTGATATATATATAAGTTTAATTAGTTGATGGATACAGCCTGAATAGATCAATCTGAAGAAATATGTTTGCAGCATGTACTTAATGAGTGAAATTAAATCTACAACACCCGGAAGGTTAATCCATATATCCTTACTAGAAGCTTCAGTGACCTTCATTACAATCTTCTGAGTGTATTACATCAAGAGAATAAAATTCAGTAGGCATGCTTTTTTTCTCTAAAATCTCACTGGCCATCAGGGACTAATAGATCTGTAATTTAAATATGAGGTTGAATTTTTTTGTTAAAGCATGTGGTTAACATAGGATCACATTCCTGCCAGGTTGCCTAAAAGGAGAAATATGCTCAACTCCCCTGAAATAGCAAACAACTGCCATATTCTACTTCCCACTCTCCTTCCCCCGTTTTTATTTCTACTAGGCAGCCAGACAAGCTACAGGTGTGAGGGACAGTCTTTACTCACTAGAACTTTGAAATGGATCCACGGTTGGCTTTAATGGAAAAATCTTTTCTCCCTAGGCTTTCTCTGAGCTGCTAGCTCCTATAACGAGCTGTGACTAGAGAGACCCTTAAGTGAGATAAACCAGAGAAAATTTATAGCACCACGGTGAGGTTATATGTATTCACACAACCCAAACTGAGCAGGAACAGGACAGTTTAGCACCTGGATTGAAAATCCAAGGGAGCACTCCTGCACACAGGTCTTGGCTGCCTATGGCTGTTACAGCCCCTGGAGCACTTCCAACGAACATGTAAGCTTTGGACAGGGTAATTACACTCTGCCTAGTTAGCCCCCCTTGGAAATCTGAGCAGCACCCAGCTCTCTACTTGCTGCTCTGAAACCCTTGATTTCAGCTGGTGGGAGTTGCTCGGCTTCCTGCCGAAGGCGGTGGTGCGCTGGTTGGGGAAGAGATCCCTGTGTGCTGTCTCAACAGATGATATGAGAGCTGTTGGACTAAAAGATGTTGCAAAACCGTGAATGGGTACATTACTGTTACTCCAGGAGAGGCCTCAATGCCGTGAGTGAGCAATGGGGCAGTGAAACAGGGAGCATTTTAGAAGTATCTATCTGCTGGGGTAACTTTAGGAACGCAGCACTGCAGCGAAATGCCTAAAGGAGAGAGAAACAGATGTCATTTAAGCACAGCTTTGGAAAGTCAGAATTCTTCTGTGCTTACCCCACCTTAGCAAGGGCCAGAGCTATTTCTTCCAGGACTTCCTTTAAGAAATGAAAGCAAAGCGGCATTCCCGTTAAAGAGTAATAATGCCGTTTATCTACATGGTTGGTCTATTGTCACAATAAGCAGATAAGGTTTGCAAGGCACACGCGAAGCTCCACTAAGCACTAATTAAACATTTTTTCTCTGCCATCCTGTTTCCTATAGACGACAATAAAGTTTCTACGTTACCTGTTTTAGTAGCTAATTAAAGCTGTGAGTTGCCTCTACCTGGCAGCTTAGACATATTTACTCGCTAGCGCAGGGAGAGCTACCCCTGGATATGTAACAGCAAACAAAACCTTTTAGCCAAGCTCTTCATCCCCGGGCGGCGGGGAGGGAGCGCGATGTGGCGGGCGGTGCGGGCGCTCCCGGGAGGACTCACCTGCCCGGCGGGGACCCGCCCGCTGGGGCCGGGGGTGCCCAATGCCGCCGGGGCCCCTCCCCAGCCCGCCCGGCCCCAAAGTTTGGCGGGGAAACTTTGTGTGTAGGCGCCGCTGCGGAAGCGCCTCCCGGCAGCGGCGGGAGCGGCGGGCAGGTGAGGGGCTGCCGCCGGGCACCCACCTGGGACGATTGG
>VZRX01015553.1:0-15242 GCA_013398075.1 Notiomystis cincta | reverse complement strand
ACGAGGGTCAGCCCCGGCCCCCGGCGTGCCCGGGGCGAGGGGCTCCAGCGCCGGGAGCGGCCCCGAGGGCGTGCGGCGCGTCCGCAGAAGTTGAGGGGATCGCAGAGCCCCCGCTGCGCTCCGCGCACCGAGCAACTTTTCTGCTGACTCCCTACAGGCACGCACACCCCCTCCTTCGTCACACACCGGGAATCGGGAATTCGTGGCACGTCTCCAAAATAAAAAAATGGGCTGGTATTTTGCCTGTGCGTTTTCTAGCAGTAGAGTGAATGACTGGGGCAGGCTGCGAGTCTTGTTGGCATGCTGATAGCACCTCGGTTCGCTGCGGTCTGTAAACAAGACCGTGTCATTTCAACAGTTCAGGGAAGGGAAGATCTGGCTTTGACATAGTCCTTTTGCTAATGTTCCTTGTCCTGAGAGTGGGGAGACATCCTACCTACAATCCTATAAGAACACAGAGCCATCAAGTTGCTGTCTTGTGAGCAGTGCTTTTGTTTAACTTCCCAAAATCCAGGCGACTTCCATGGGACTGCTCACAGACTCCCAGGAGTGCTTCAGACAGGTAAGAGCTAAGCATGCCAAACTTGCCTTTTTTTCTGCTGAGGTCCCTCAGTCCTGACTGGGAATTTTTTTCTTTTTGAAGTGACATGTCCAGCAGCTGTAGGATGAAATCCTTGGAACTGAATATCCTGGTGAACTGGTGAAGTTCCAGACCTGATGCTTTCAGTCTGTTCTCTGTAAGTAACCAAAACTTTCCATGATGCTGATGTGGCAACCTGCATACACATGGGTAGGACAACTTGGCATTTATCTGTTCTTAACACAAGCATAACTTTTGTTTGTTTAAAACTGCAGCTTTAAATTAACCTACAAGTGTCTAAGGCAAGTTGCTATCTGCATTAAATCAACATGATCTGAAGTCTAGTAGGATTTATGGTTGAGGAGCAGGACCAGGTAAGTGGTGTGCATGTTCTCAGAAGCAATGAGTCTTGCTTACATCCATTGTTTCATTAAATTGATTTTTTTCCTCTGGAAATACATCAAAAGGATAATGAGGAACTAGTGATGGTAATGGATTAAAATGGTGAAATCAAATGCAAACCATATTTTCTTTGCCATGTCATTAATATTGTATAATATATTGTGTGCTATAAAGTGCATTTAAAACAAGGCATAATTGCCATAAGAACACTGTGGTCTGCTATGTAACAAGGAAAAGTAAAATTGAAAAATAATATGTTTAATTTGACCGGGTGGGAAGTTACTTTGGTGATGTTGATGTTTGGAGTTTCCTGACTGCTGTTAAAATCTCAAAATTTTAAGCTCTCTTTTTTAAAGGGGCTTTATTGTTTCATAATTGGTGGTGGGTGAGGGAAGAATGTTCACTGTGATAAAAACAGGTCTCTCCTTTGAAGAGAAATCTCTATATATTTCATAAAAAAATATTTCATTATTTGTGTCTTATGGAACTCTAACAGAATTCTCTTAACTTGATTTGCAATGTTGGTAGGTAGTAATCTTCTGTTATTGCCAGTAATAAAAGTTGTGCAGGCCAGATGGTGTCTTCAATTACACTTTAACATAGCCTTTTTATAAGCAGCTCTTCAGGTGAAGAAGTTGCTGAGGTGTCAGCAGGACTGATGTAACAGTGGGCCTGGATGCTGCCTGTATCCACCTAGTAAATTCCTATGGACAGGAAAAACTACATTACGGGAATTTTGGTTTGGTTCGGGGTGATTTTTATGTTTTGTTGTTTGCTTTTTTTATGGGGGGGGTTTGGAGAGGGGTTGGTTGGGTTTTTTTAATTTTTACACTTTCTCAGCACCACTGTTTGACTATCTTGGTCAGCTTACTCCAAATTTCTGAAAGGCCTTTGACTTCCCTCAGCCGTAACACTCAGTGTAACTCGCTGGAGAGAGCAAATGGCAAATACCGTGGGTTTATTTCTAGCAACCTTTGTAATAAACCAGAGGGAAAGTAGCACTGCCTGATATGAGGAACTGTGCAAGCATTGTTAAGAGCTGGAGCTCTGCCTTGTGCTAGTCGTTGTGAAGCCAGAAAGTTGAGATGTGGACAGTGGAAAGGTGATCCTGGAGGATCATCTGCATGTGAAGTAGGACATGAGCTAACAGATGAGAAGTGAGGGAGGAGGGGGAGCGTTGAAGTGAGAAGATATCCTTGCCTCCTTCTACTAACTGAACTGAAAGTAGTCTGGGCCAGTGTCCAGCAGAACATTCCTCACTGCAAAATTTTCTTGCCACGATAACTCCAGTGGAGGTATCAGGAAATGTAGTGCTTCTTGAGGTAAGGAAGGAAGGAGGGAAGAAAATGAAAAGAACCCAAAAAACAACAAAACTGTGCAGTTGCAGTAGCTTTCTGTGTTCTTCTTCTCATTTTGTTTTCATCAATTCAGTTGTGTCTAAGGAGATACTGAGTAGGTGGGAATTTGTGGTATCCCACAGTAATATGAATGCTTTGACCATTATAAAGATTGTCTGGGTTTTTTCATCTGTATTCTGCTGGTTAACCCTGCTTCTTGATATTCTTTATTTCCAGGTGAAGGGAAAAAAAGCTGGAATTAAAAAGAAAGGTTTCTAAATAGTTGGAGGATATAAGTCTTGTGCTTATATGTCCTTGATTTTGGGACTAGGTGATGGTGAGGGTTGCAGTGGCAAGGAAATCTAAAGTTAGCCAAACGTACTGACCAGATGCCATTGTTTTTGTGTGGTCTGGAGTAGGAAGGAGCCAGGAATGCTACCTGAGTGCTGAGGTGCCTCTCCTCAGCTGCAGGTATATTTGCTTGCAAGGAAGAAAAAGTTGGATGATGTACTGAAAGGAAGAATCCTGCCAAAAACAGGAGGTGCACTCTTACCCATTTCTAGGTGGCTGTGTTATTTCAGTTGCTTTTGCCCTGTAAAGTACCTATTTGAACCCAAAACACAATGGGGGAAATGCAAAGATTTTATATAAGTTTGCCCTGTAAAGTACCTATTTGAACCCAAATCACAATGGGGGAAATGCAAAGATTTTATATAAGTACAATGAGAATTCTTGAAACTCTTAATATTTGACAAATGTTAAACAATTTGAACTGTGAAGAGAATGACTATAGACCTGTCAAATTTCTAAATTTTTGCTGTGTTTGTCATCTGGTGCTATTGTCTGCCAGATTTACTGCTTCTGCTTGATGGATAAAGATATGTACTAGTCTCTCTTTGGTACTCAAAAGAACTTGAAGTTTTGGGGTGTGTGACTTGAGTTAAAACAGGTGGGACGTTTGGATCTGTACATCCAAAAGGGATGGGGGTGATGTTGGACAGAAGCAAGAATCTAGTTGAGCACAGGTAGAAGGCACAGAGCAGTTTCTCGGGCTACATTAGTTCCCTCATAGCAAGAACCATCCAGCAGGGTGGTCAAAGTATCACCCAGGGGAGCCATGCTGCCCAGGACTGGGAGCAAAGAAAGTGATTCACAGCTTAAGCTGAACCTCTGCCTGGATGTGGCTGTTCTCTTCTGAAAATACTTGGGTTGAAAGTAATTGCTGCTTGGCTCTTCACAGCCAGAAGAAAGCATTTATCTCAATTAAAGAGTATTTGCAGGTATTTCCTCTTGCCCAGGATGCCTGAGAGTGTAATCCATGACCGTTGCTTTTTAATACAAAAGGACCAAATTTGTCAGTGTTGTGCAGCCATTTTTCAAGTTCTACTAGAAGAATCACCGACACAGACTTTTTTAAATGTCACTATAATTTTTTCATATGTGGGTTACAAATCACTGTGTTAAATAAATTAAACTACTTATTCAAGCTGAAAAGCATTTAAAATCTTATAAGGTAGCAGAATAGCTGGATTTGATGTATTTAGATTCTAACCTGAGCTAAGATCAGGTCTTAATTAAAAGTAATGTTACTCTTGTTTAAAACTAATCTTAAAATTTAGCCAACATATAAGTGAAGAACACAGTTTCATATAAATTAAATTAAAATAAATTAAAATAATTGTAAGCAGCATGTAAACTCTTGATACAAAGATAATTGTTGCGACTGTGATGGTGGAGTGAATTTGCCTTAGGGTGTGTTTGGTAGTTTAAAACAAAAAAATAAAAACACCTTGAACTGCTGCTGCCTTTTACAAACTTCTTTCCACTCAAAACCAAAACTAACCTAGTAGAAAAACATCTGTTTTCTTATTAACAGATTAAATTGCTTAAAAGTGCTCCTTATTTTACTGTGTATCTGCATCATCACCTTTCAAGGCTTGTAGAGGGTGGTGCACGCGACCATGGTGGTGTTTGGGCAAGGTCAGCTCTACATCCTTTGCTGTCATGGGTCATGGATGTATGGGATAGCAGCTACTGCTAAAGGAAAAACCACTGGCACTGTTCCTTGGGTAAATACTTTGTGGGTTACAGTTCAGTTAAACATGGTCAGTAAGCCCCCATGGTGATGGCAAGAGCTGAGCAGCCAGGGAGGATGAGAGCAAGGGGCTGGAGAGAGCAGCACTGCCAGCCTACAAGGGTCAGAAATGTTCATGGAGATGTGGTGTGAGAGGCTTCGCTTTCAGCATCATCCACGTGGCCTGAGAGAGCTTTTCTTGTCCACTCAAGAAAAAAGGGCTGAATATATGGGAGTTTTGTGTAGTCAGAGAGTAACAATACCACAAAAGTGGCCTTACTTGGAAGCATGCCACTGTCATTGTTTGTGTCTGGGTCACTTACTTTTTTATTATGAAAATTGGGAATCCCAGACAACAGCAAGAAACCAATTTCTGCTTTCTGGTACCCCTAATTTAAGTAATCTATTTCAAAGATACTTATTCAGACCCTAATATCTTACTTATTTGCTGCTTTTTTCTCCTCCTAATCCAGATGCTGTCAGTGCCCTGTTACATGAACAACACGGCCTTTGTTTGCAGGAAAACAGAAGAGGTTTGTATTCGTCAGTTCTATGACTGGTGGCTCTTGAAGCATTGCTTATGCTGGAAGCTTCTGTCTCATCAGCAGAGTCACTTCTGAAGACATGCAAACAGTGCATTTGCTGCAGCACTGCAGTTAGGTGCAAAGACCTAAGTAGCCTTGTAGCATAGGTAAAAAATGCTGAAAGCACTGTCGGAAAAGAAGGTGTGAGTGATAACACGGGTGAGAGGAGGCTCCTCTACCCACACCTATACAAAAGCATTTCACAATATTCCCCAAGATTTTTCTTTGGTTTTGCCCAATCTTCACTGCTTCCTTCCAATCCTGTGCATCATCACAATAGCTGCAAACAGGTACTTGTATACAGCACACAGGAAATTCCCTCTTTGTAGAATCAAAGCAGAAAGAGCAAAGTTAAGAATAAAGCCTCTGTCACCTTCCTATCATATGCCTGGTTCGAGCCAGCTGCTTCATGACCCTTACAAAAAAGACTTCAGACAGAACATTTACATTCTGTTAATGTCTAGCTATCTGTCTTCTACAGAACAATTACACATAAAATGATTAATATTTAAACCTTGGCTTACTTTTTCTGCAGGCAAGTTTGTGCTTAAGAGAAATGTGTAATTTAATGGCACAGAACTGGAAAAACATCTGAAAAGTTCTGAACACAGTTTTGTTGTTCTTGAAATCTTTCATGTCTTTCTAATGTAGTTACTTTTTTCATTCAACAGCTGTTTTTAATGGGAGTTCCTGCTAAGCCTTACGTGTACTGTATTTTTAGAAACTCAGCAATTATTGGTGTAGCAGTGCTGAGTTATTAAAAAATACAAACTTGTGGAACATGGAGTACTTGTATCATTCAGAATAACTGTTAAGTGCCTGCATTTTGTTTTCTGTGTATTTAACAGATTTATCTTTCAAATATCTTCCAGTAGGCTGTATTCCTTTAAAAGCTTGAGGTTTTCCTAGCATTCTTTGTGGTAGTTCATCAGACACTTCTGTCATATGCACTGACAAGGGTGTCCATTATGCTGAATTTTAATGCATTTTCTTTTCCTGTACAGGCCAGTTTCAACAACTGCTCTTCAGCTTCTAACAATGCACTTTCAAAGTGAGCACATTCTCATTCAGGTTGAGGAGTTGTCTTCTAGTGATCCACTGTGTCTTCACATTCTGATGTTATAAAATGAATTTTATGGCCCCTTTGTGGCAGGAGCAGGGTATCAGGTAAATTACTTCCTCTGGGCCCTCTGCTGTTCAAGAAAGTAATCTTTTTGATAAGTTTTTACATTTGAGCTCGTTTCCATTAAACTTAGTGGCAAGAACTGAGTTCCTCACAAGTCCCTGTCCATATTGCAAAACACAGCTGAGTAGAAAGATGAGCCATTAATTCATTTTCCGCTCTGTTACTGATACCATCTTGTGCTGACATTTCCTAATCCTGCAAAACTCAACTTGGATTCATATTTGAGGGTGAATATCATTGTATGGCTCCTCGATGCACAGGCTGAACTGATGCCAAGGCTCTGTGAGCAGAGTGGTTGTGTCGTGGGGTAACCCTTCCTTAGGGACACATGATTATACAGTCCAGAAGCAGAGGTGCTGGGTTGCTCATCCCAGGGCCTGACAGCCTCTTGGAGCATGATCCAGCCACCTGGGAGGCTCCAGCTGCTTGCTGTAGCTTCCCAGCTGTGCTGGTTGGTGGGCAGAGTGGGGCATTGGTGACACCCAATAGTCTCATTTGGGTCATCACCTCCCTCTGTTATGGCAGCAGGTGATGTTTGGAGGTGCAATGGTCTTTTCAGCCACTTCAAGAAATGCACCTGCTTGGAACTCATCTCAGGGTAGAAAGAACATGGAGGCTGTGAGCAGAAATATAAACATTGAAAGCAATAGCTTGTGAGAGTTCCAGCTTGTGTATAGTATGCTGTTTACCCGGTCTCTGGTGAAGAATAAAAATGTAACACGAGAACAACCTCCCTCTCTTGTTATTCCAGGTTGGTGTCTCTGGGGAAGATACTGAAGAAGATGCAGGCATGCTGAAAACTTCAGAAAAGTGAGCAATGAGTCCTTCTGAAAGCTGAAAAGAAGCCCCCTTGTAGGGTCATGAACCTAAGACAAGTCTTCGTGTCTGTACTGCTGTTTGGAGTAGCTGGTCTACTCCTCTTCATGTATCTGCAAGCCTGGATTGAAGAGCAACATACAGGTACACCAGGTACACTAAGTTTTTTCTTTTTTAATGTAATTGCATCTATTATTTTAAGATGACCATAAAATCTGTTGAGGACAGTTGGGGTGGAGTCCCCCCTGCTTTGGCAGTAAAAGGGCATTGAAAATAGTCTTGTTTTAATTGTTACACATTAAGAAATTTCTTCAGTCACATGAAAAGATGCCCCCAGCTACCTAATTGTATTGTATCAGCTTCATTTGCAAAAGCAAGTGTTGCAAAAGCATTCTGCACATCCAATTTAGAAATTATTCTCTATGATGATTTNTTTTTTTTTTTCTTTTTTAATGTAATTGCATCTATTATTTTAAGATGACCATAAAATCTGTTGAGGACAGTTGGGGTGGAGTCCCCCCCGCTTTGGCAGTAAAAGGGCATTGAAAATAGTCTTGTTTTAATTGTTACACATTAAGAAATTTCTTCAGTCACATGAAAAGATGCCCCCAGCTACCTAATTGTATTGTATCAGCTTCATTTGCAAAAGCAAGTGTTGCAAAAGCATTCTGCACATCCAATTTAGAAATTATTCTCTATGATGATTTGTTGTGAGTTTTGTACGTTACGTTTTGTGTGGTAAAGCAATATTTGGAGAGTTGCTGCTGTGTTTTGTAGACAAAAGTGGTCTTCAAAGCAATAGTGCTCATGGAATCATCCTTTCCCTTTATTTTTTGTTGTTACTTGTTTGAGACTGGGCTTACAAGCCTTTTTATATATAGCATCAGAGTCATATTGCACCTTCGGGTAAATCTGTGTTAGCATTGGCTCAGGATTACACTTCTGAATTGTATTTCTGTTGTTCCCCATTTATGATATTTTGGTTTGCACACCCCAGCTTTATCTAGATTCTTTAATGGACAAAACTAAACCAGGCTATTTGCCTCAGCCCCAGCTGGAAGCTCAGTTCATGGAACCAGTCTAGAGCAAGTCTGAAGTAATCCTCCACAAAATGTGTGAGAAATGCATGTCAGTGAGGCCCTCCACTGTTTTGCCCTGCAGGTCCACTTGGTTATGTCACCTTTTTGAGGGTATATCCTTGATTTTACTTGTATATTTATATTTATATTGGGGGGTTAGTGTTTTGATATGGGTTTGGTTTGGGTTGGTTTTTTTTTTTTTTTGATTGCTTGATTTATAAGCTTGAGGGTTTTTTTGTCAGTGATTTGTTTGTTTGTTTCCAACTTGTTAAGTCTTGACTTTTAGATCCTCTTGTCTCTATCACTCAGCTTCCATTTCCTCTGTAAAACTCTTACTTTGTAGTATGTTGATACCATTGTGAAGAAATACATCTGTAAAACCACATTAGTCTCTGGCTTTATTGATCCATGCTGTTATTCCACATGAGCTGCTAGGCTCCAGTTTGGAGAGCAGTGTTGAGGGGGAGATACAGTGCATCATTTCTGCAAATGTCTGACAATGACCTTGAGGGTTTTTTCAACTTTACAATGATAATGACATTAATTTTGGCTTGCTAATTTTTCTGGGCTGTCCCAAGGTATTCACAAGCCTGTATTAACAAAACTGTTGTAAGAGGTAATATAGGCTCCCATTGGAAATGTTCCCTTGTAATCAGTTGTTGACAGAAGGGTGCTGGCAGAAGCTGAGCATGCAGCAGAGGGGGGTCTTCCTTGAAAATCTCTACTGTTGTCAGGAATGTTAAGGGCAGATATCCTTGCTTTCAAGGTAGTTCAGGAATGTAGATGATGACTGTAGATTATTGATTTATTTACTTGCTGGCATTCTTCACATTCCTTGCATCTTTTCTTGTGCTGTAATTAACCTTTCTTTCCTTGCAGTGCTCCTTGTTGCTGTTTCTCACTGTGGTTTGACTCCTTTCTTTTGTATATATCCCTCTACCATTAAAAAGAAACAGGAAAAATTAAATAAAGGTTGAATTAGGACAGACTCTGTTCTTTTGGCCAACCAGATGCTTTCTTTGGGGTTTTCTTTGATATATTGCTATAATCATCTTCAGGAGAGAGGCTTCTTCTTGCACACATAAGTTATTTCCATGTGGAAGCATTTCTCTAATAAAATGGAACCTATCAGAGAATAACAGCATGGTTAGTGAGCTTAAAGTGTGACTGCAGTTTTGAGTGCCCTTTCATCTCACTGGACTGCTGTTGTGACGGCCCTTCATCAAGATCCAAAAAAGAGAATTCTGGCATTCTCTACAGTAGCAGTAGAGAATGTATATGGTCATGCACGTTGGCAAGAGCACAGCAAAAACTCATTCTTTGGTGTCTGCTCTTGCTTCTTCTTCCAATTTAACATTTAGAGAGCCATTCTTTTTTATTTCAAACACCTGTATCTCCCCTAAACCTTCTGTGGCTCAATTCTCTAACAATCCCCTCCTGAATGCTGCTTTAGAGTCGATATGAACTAGAACATATTTGCATATTCACAATATACATTACTTTAGTTATGGGCATTTTGCAACATTTTTTTCCCTCTTCTGTTCTGTTTTTCATATTGCCACATGTTGTACACTGTGTCTTTTTTTGGGATGAGCTGTACCTGGAGAATCCTAAACTGACAAGTATCTTTGCAAGGATTTTATGTGTTCCTTTAATCCTCCCTCTAGTTGCACAGCTGTAAGACAGCTAGTTCTAATCTGCAAGTGGCTGAGCACGTGATGTGATGTTCTATGAGGAAATGGAAAGTGCACCTCGTGCTATGAGCCTGTAGAGACAAGTGTTTGTTGTAGGCAGAACTATTTTTATCTTCCGTGGTGCCCTGCTCAAGACCTACAGCATTCATGTTTGCATTTGGTTGCCAAAGGGATGGAAAGTTGGATGTGTTTGGGTTTAGGAAACTGTCTGTTTTGCACCTGTGAAATGCTTCTCCTTACCACTCCATTCCTCTGCATATCTGAAGCCTTTATAAATCACAACCTCTGGAAAAAACCCTGAATTTTACTCAATTGTTGTTTGTAATGTTCATGCTTGTTTCTCAGGCTCTCCTAACTGTGGTTTGAATTATTCCAAATCAAATGTAGGTTTTTGGAGGGAATTGGAAAATTATGAGGTGGTTTTCAATTCCTTATTAATGTTTTCACTACTGTTTTAAAGTTGGACTATTTTCTTTCACACTCGCCATTCATATTGCCACCTTTTCTAGCTATTCATAATTTTTCACACTAGATCCAATGCCAGTTTTTTATTCATAGTTTGCTTTCTCTCTTTTTGGATCTCTTATTTCTATTTGCTGTTCACATCACTGACATCTCAACTGTTATTTGATTCCCCTGTTTGTCTTACTTTGCTCTAGACTGATCTTATCCAAGCCTGTTTTTCTCTGATTTATCTTTACAAACTTCCCTCATTACTCAAATGTATCCAGCCCAGGAACACCACTAATTTTTCATCCTGTCCATCTACTCCAGATGCACATGCAGGCTCAGCAGCTGGAAGCACCTCTCAGCACAGCCATGTCTTCTGCTCCCTCCCACTGTGCTTGGACTCTTCAGATTATTTCTAGTCATTTTTTTCATCCCTATACCTTAAAAAAGGGGAAATCTTTCATTTAGAGATGTCTCAGAAACAGCTGCTAGCTGCATGGTGGTCCTCTCTGATGGCTTTTCAGAGACATTAGCAGACTGAGAGAACAGGGGAGTTTCTTGGTTTGGCTCTGTGTATGGAGTTATAAAGACAGGATGATATATCTTTGCTTCTCTTGGGTAGCTTCAGTTCACCTCAGTGGAGTAATTTGGAACAGACTTGTCAGTAGTCAAATGTGAGCACCAATACATACAGACTTCTTCTGGATGAAAATTTAATTGACAACATTACTAATGCAATTTATATGGAGCACTTCATGTAAATATAAATATATTCACTTGTATATAAATTCACATGCATGAGTGGAGCTTGATGTGAATTCAATTGGATCTTACAGCTTTACTTGACAGTTCTCCATACGGTCTTGCATTATGCAGTGCAAGCACCAAATATTGTGGCACTGATTAAGAAGCAATTACTATTTATTACATACTTAGAAGTTTCCAGTACTGCTAATCTTATTCTAGGGAAACAAACTGTTGGGTCTTCCAGGGCTGATGTTGAGTTCTATACCATGAATCATCTGAATTAGGGGGTTGTTGGGTACAAAGGACACTTGCAATTTAATCCTGCAATATTAGAGATTTTAACTGGAGTTTTAAGAGAGGGATTCTAATTCTGTACTTTGAAACTCCTCCTTTTTAGGGAGACTGACGTGATTTAGCGTGACCGATTACTACAAAATAATTTGAGAATAACTTTGAGATTAGAACTGTGTGCTGGTTTGTTGTTTGGGGTTTTGCCATGTGTTGGTTTTTTCCCTTTTCTCAAAGTTTGTGTAATTCTTTTTTTTGTGAAGTGTGCCTAGTAAATCCATGATTATGAAGGACTACTTTAGAATAGTGCAGTCTTACCACGAATTATGGGCTGCAATGCCCTCCCATTGATTTCTGTTTCCTGAGGGTGAAAAATTCTGTATCTTCTCTTTCCCAGCAGTTTTGTATCTCATCTTAAGGGTGCTGAGATGTTTCTGTGTGCTTTCTCCTCACTTTGTAGGGTATCAGTTTTGTAGCATCAGTGGTTGCCCAGGCATCCATCCAGAAGGCAGTCCATGTGCTTTCCTGCAATTTTGTGAATCTGCCTCCTGAGGAGCTTCATGACACAGACATAATACACATTCATCAGGCCACAGGTCGTCCTTTTGTAAAGAAACAAAACAAAAATTCTGGTTAAAAATAACATTTTTTAAAAGGTTTTTAATTAATTCCATGAGCTTTCATGCAATTCTTTGCATGAGTTGTCACAATTTAGTCTGCTATTGCTGTAGCCATCCAGGCTGTATCCATACAATATATTTCTTGGCATAAACAGGTGGGCTTTTTTCCCCACCTTGCCAAATTTGGTAATCCAAGAGGGTCTTTTGGGTCCTTTAGGAATCTGGTGAGATATTTTGAGTCTATGGAGTGCCTTTCTTCCTCACCTTGACACTCTAAGTAGCAACCGAATATGTGTGTACACATGATAATATTTATTCTTTGTTGGTTTTGTGGGTTGATTTTTATTTAAACTTTGTCTAAGTGAAGAAACATTGATGTGGCTTGAAAAATTTCATATGTAATGAATTGCAAAGACAACAGTTTCATGGAAGTCATAGTTTTTCTAGACAACCTTCAGAAAATACCTTAAAATATTTGTAGAGAACAGGTTTGTAAATAAAGGAGAAAAGAACACTGCTCAATAATGGTTATTAATTATGAATAATTTAATTCTTCTAGTAACATTGAAATATTTCTGATGTCAAATTCCTGGGTAGTTTATGGAAGTCTTCCTAAGTCTGCTGGAGAACATCACTAGTATGGCAAAAAAATCTTCCTGGCTTACAATGCCCTGCTACTAATGAGGCTGTTCTGATGAGTTGGGTGCATTTAGGTTTTACTCTTCTGGTTGGAATATGCCGTGCTTTTTGTGCAAAGTGTTTCTGTTCCTTTGGGGTTTTTTTAAGAATCTGCCCCATTATTGGTTTGAAGCACAAAAGGAAGAGGATTTAATAGAATCAGTAAGTGCTGCTTGGTGAACAATTATAGAGGTCTTGAAATCCCAGAAATGCTACAAAATTTTATAAGGTGAATTTCTCCATATGACATAGAATGGGTTTCCTTCCCACCCCACCCCCGCAACCCCCAGCCTTCAGTAAATGGAAGCTGTAGGGAGAGAACAATTGCCTTTTCAGGAACAAAGCTGTTAAGAAGTGGGTGGAAATTGATACTTTCTCAAACCATAATGGTCTAAAAACAAGTAAAAGTTAAATATAAGAGAAGATGGTTTTCTGAGGTACTGATTGTGGAGTTTCACCTTGTCTTCAGCAGTTACAAACCCCAGAAGCTTTAAGAAAAACATATTAAAATTTCATATTTTATCACACTTAAGGCTGTATTTATCTGTTTCTGAGGATACTCTTCCCAGGTCTGGCTGTTTAGCAGCCATTTCATTCATTTTTTCATTCATTCATTTTCATCTCGCATTTCATTCATTTTACTTTTATCATTCCTATAGCTAAATCACATTTAATTTTATAAATCCTTCTGGTTTAGAAGAAATTCCAGCTTCCACATTCTGGTGGTATAAAACAAACTAAATGGGATGAGGCTTTGGGGCTTCTCTTAGCTATATATTCAATTTCATGTTTGAGCAGAAGCTGCTGACATTTAATGTATTATTGTGTCTAAGCTTTTAACAACCCACACAACCTTGTTCATACCTAGACCACATATATCTACTTTGAGAAAGGTGTAGCACAGACCTTAATTATACTAAGGACACATGAATATACTCTTTCTTGCCTGTTTTCAAACAGAACTTTCATAAGAGGATGCTGTAACTTTCTTATACATATGGGCCTGTAACTGAATTCACGTCAAAATTTGCTTTGTAGTTACCCCTGGAGGGTTTTTTGGCTTGATATTGAAACACTTGTGAATTGGGGTATCCTTCTTCCTGGGAAGGCTGAGTAACAGTAACGCAGTTTTCAAAATGCTCTTTTGATTGGATACAAAAGATATAATACATGTTCTTCATGCAGTTTTCCAGTTAGGCTCTCAGAGCAGAATATCTGGCTGATGTTCAGAAATGTGATTTTACAGAGTCCTTAGCAGTCATTCTTTCTGTAAAGTACCTATGTTTTTTGTTTGTTTGTTTGCTTGTTTCAAACACAATATACAAGTTTTGTTTTCCAACTTTTGTTTAATTTTCTGACAGATGTGCTGTCATTGAGTGAAGTGATTAGTTTTCAGCTACTGCCTACTGTTGTTGTTGCTTTTAATAACACTCAATTCATGGCACTTCTTCAGTTCCAGAAAGTCCTTTCCTTAAGAGCTCATCACTCAGGCCGTGCAGCCTTGCAGTGGGTGGGGATTGTATGGTGCAGTAGCATTTAGGACAAACATAGTCTTTCCAAGCAAGAAAGGTGGAGAGGTATTTTTCACCTGGCAAGTCATCATTTAGATGTAACAGTAGGAAAAAAAAATGAGATCACAGAACCATTTAGGTTGGAAAAGACCTATAAGATCATCTTATACGAACTTTTGGCTAATAATCAACCACCTTGTCAACTAAATCGTAGCACTGAGCGCCATGTCCAGTCTTTCTTGAACACCCCCAAGATGATGACTTCACCACCTCCCTGGGTAGTCAGTTCCAATTCTAAAATACCCTTTCCATGAAGAAATTCTTCCTGATGTCCAACCTGAACCTCCCCAGCTTGAGAACATGTTCTTTCATCCTGTCACTGGCTGCCTGGGAGAAGAGGACAACCCCCAGCTAAATGCACCCTCCTTTCAGGCAGCTGTAGAGAGGGATAAGGTCACCCCTGAGCCTCCTTTTCTGCAGCCTGAACAACCCCAGCCCCCTCAGCTGCTGCTCATATGACTTACTCTCTAGAAATTATGATGAAAAGATGAATGTTTTTCTGTTACTGCCTCGTTCCATTTTCCTTGCGTGCACTGCATGTTTCCAGAAGGGCAAGTGGTTGGAGTGTATTTAAGGATGCTTACCTCTGTCTCTGATGTTGAACTGCTTTGATATGTCACTTGATTGCAAACAGTCCTGTTAGAACATGTGATGTGGTCTCTGTGGGAAAAGCTTTGGTTTCTTACTGGAATTAAATTAGAAATGCTGATGTTTGTTTTAAGTGTATGTGTGTATATACATATAGGTATGCATATATATTTATTTAAAGTATCCTCTTTATTTTCCTTCTTTTTGTGGGAGTAGAGACTGCTGGTAGGAGAAATATTTTAGATGGAAACCTATCTTCTTACCACAGTCTGCTATTGGGATACATGGGCATGAGTTTATATGGAAAAATTTTTTTGGTATTCACACTCTAGAGCCTTCATTTCTGTCTTTTTCTTCCATTTTACTCATTTGGTGTTACTGTAAACAGGTTATTGCTATTAATTTGGAATATTTCTGGGCCATCTTGCAATGTGTGAAGTAAGCATTTAAAGATCAGGAAGCTGATAGGTTTCAAGTAATGGGAGACATTTCAGTGTACAAGGGGTTAATGTCTGACAGATGATGTGTATGATTTAGCTAGAAAAAAA
>VZRX01015551.1:21688-45128 GCA_013398075.1 Notiomystis cincta | reverse complement strand
GCCCATGGATCCAGCCTGTCCTGGGCCCTCTACCTGTCCAGGTGCCTCTGCAAATAAAAGTGAACCACTCATGCAGGATAAAAACAAGTCTTGTAGAATTATTTTGTGTCTTTATTGATAATTTATATTATGACTACTAAACCCCCAGATCTATGTGTTTTTCAAAATGGGAAGAATGAAACACTTTTGAGTGAATTAATGCCTCTTTCAATAATTTCAGAACAATAGTATGGGGGGAAAAAGAAAGAGAAAACAAAAATCCTATTTCTTGATCATACCAGGTTAGTTGTAACTACATTAGAGTTTGCATAAAATGAGAAGATGCCCTTTGCCCAGTACCTTCAGATGGTGTGCATGCATCAAACAAACACTTGGAATTATCCAGCATTTACTACACAAGCTGGGACAATGCTGATCAAAAACTTCTGGAGTAATGTAAGAAAGTCTAGACACCCTAGAGTAAATTCTTCCATCTAAAATTATTTTGTCTACAGCATGTGTTTTAATGTTTATTGAAAGCTAAGTTTATTTTTGTTGTATTGAGTTATGTATATGGCAGACAAACTCATGTCATTAAGCTCATATTAGTTATTACTGCAGGATAAATTCAAATGACCAAACTTTAAAAGAAAAAAACTACTTTTAACTTCATCCTCCTAAAATTATCATCTCTCAGAACCTAGCAGAGAAACTGAAAACACCATTGATGCTGAGTCAAACTTTTGTGGAGCTGGATATATATCCAATATCATATTATCACATTTTAAAGAACAATCATCATCTGAAACCTTTAAACTGCTGTTAAAACCTTAACCTATCCTAAGGTTAAAAATATTAAGTACCATTACAGACAAACTCTGCAGAATCTTCTCTTTCACCCAATAGGAAAATATCATTGTGATGCTGTCTAATTTCCACCCCCAACCCCCAGCATACTGGAAAATGAGCCTCAGCAAAAGCAATGAAGTTAGATACTGGATACTGGCTTACTTAGTGTCTCTCACAATAGCCTCTCTCACCTCTACTGTACCCAGCATCTGAATTAAACACATGGTAAATCAGTCCTGTGACATCTGCTGGGTAGAGCTCAAGTAAACAGAAATTGAAAAGAGAGTACCTCTGAGACACCACAGCTGCAGAAGTAGAATATGGCTCTTTTGCTGTTCTTTTGGGAGCATATTGTAAGCTGGCTGAAATGAGCCTTGATACACACAAATACCAGATTTTGATTTTGCATATTGCATGGATAGGATCTGGCAATGTTTTAAAAGGGAAATCTTGATATATTGCCATAGAGCTATTTATAGACACTTAATAATGCACTGAAAATCTGACCTACTCTTATTTTTGGGTTTGACATAATGTCTGGCATCCACGTTTTTTTGAATCAGAAACTATGATGGAAAAACATTTTTTTAAAAAGTAGCACTGAAAGCAAATAACCACTTGCAAACAAAAATATCACAACTGTGATAGTGTCAGCAGTGAGGGTTAACCTTTAACCACAGCAGGGTGAGCTTACATTTCTCTTTGTTCAATCAGCATTTTGTATCATTGTCTGTAACACCATACTGCTGGAATATGATTAGCTACTTAAGGGCATGTAATTTGCAGTGTGCATCTTCACTCCCCATGAGGAAGTGTGTTCTAAACCTACCACAATGAGAAACAGATCTTAAACAGACAGCAAGCAAACTCACAGGCTGCAGCCTTTTTTTGCAACTGAAACCTAGGAAAAACTGCAAGAAACTATCACTCATAATGAGCCAGGGCTTGTCTGAGGATATGAGGAAGAGCTGAATCACGTCACTAAAAAAGCCAGCTAATTGGTGTAACATTTACTACTTAATTTCTTCAGACCTACCATGTGAAACAGAATTTGAAAAAGCATTGCCCAAAGGATGAAACAGATCTTTTTATATTTTTATATATATTTTTACCTGGATGGGTCCAAGGGAGAAGAGCAGTTGCAGAGAAGAGAACTGGCTTCCAAAACATGCATTGTATTTAGAGGCCAAAAGTAAGCACTGTGCAAATGTATGCATGTGAAGACAAATCACAGCCAGTTAAGACTTCATAATAGGTGAAAAATGTAGCATTACATCTGAAATATTGAAATCTCAACAATTAATACCTTTGCTGATGAACATAACCAGAGATCTAGATTATTTTGTCTGGGTATTAATTAAAGCGATGTTCAATTTACATTGATCCCTTCAAAGGCTACAAAACATCCTGCTAGTTTTCACAGCATATTCATTTTTACAAATAAAAGTTCTTACTATCTGAAAAATCAAGTCTGGATTCCCTGAATGAGGTTTGTATCTTCACCATATTCACTCTGGAAGCATGCCAAACCCTTAAAAATAGTAAACACAACAATTTAGTTTTGCCAAAATTAAACCAGATGTAAACTTTTATATTACCAGGGGAAAATAGTTCCATTCTGAACTATGAAGAGTCTGTTATAGCATCCACTGAAATGAATGGAAATATTACTCATCATTTAAGTTTTAAACCAGTAATGTCCTATTTTAACAGATACTGTGTTAACACTGAATACAGATGCACAGCTTTCTTCAACAGCAGATCTCACAGGAACACTGTCAAGAGCAATCGCAGGCATCTTGCAAGCTTTCACACTTTCCTGCTCAGTCTGAAAGGCTGTCAAAGTAATGATCATATGTATCATGCCAAACCTAGTGGGTTTATAATTATTTACTTAAAAGGTAAGTGATTTGTACAGGGTAACTGTTACAAAGAGAGTTGTACAAAATACTTTGTGATCAAAAGACAGTCTACCACTAAAATATGCATGGGAAGCAAAGCAAACACAGCCTGAACTTCAGCACTACACATTGCTATGCTACACAGTTACTTTATAAGAAGAAGGCCATGAAGAGGGAAGAAGAAATTTCAGTTGTAATTCCCTTGCAATTCCAAAATAATTTTTCTTTTTAGAAAAAATTAGAAAAATTTAAGTAGTTTATACAGCACTCACACACTTGCATAGTCACAGACCACTGCTGGTCCATGGCTCATTTGTGAAACCTATGAACACTTTCTGGAAAGAAAAGGTTTTTAGGAAAGTAAATGCAGTGCAATTAGTTGTACTTCTCTCAGGTACAGAAGGTAGAAGAAGGAAAAGATAACCATGGGTCCCTGTTGTGCATGAACAACCTGGCACTGAGCACCAAGGGTTGCTTCAGCTGGGTAGACCTGGTCCTCACACAGGCACCTCTAGCCAGGACTGTGAGTGTCAAACCCCTTGCAGCTGATACAAGCATGGCAGACATGGATTTAATTCCTACCTGGTAAAAATAAATCTGCTTGAATTACAGCTCTGGCTTCCTCCGAGAAGCTTCGTTTTTTCAACCACTCAACTTCATATTCACTTTTGTGTTCGTTAGGTCATGTAATGAAGATCTTTCAATACAAAGGAAAAGGTGAGTTTAGGAAAAAATATTTTAAAAATATAATCTAGAACAACAAAAACCATTAGAAATGGCAGAAATTGTAATACTTATATCAGTAATATCAGAGTTAAACTTTCCCTGAAGCATGATAGCAAACAAGTAATGAAACCCCAATGTGAACACCATTCAAATTCTGACACTTTTTATAAACATTCATTTTCATTTCAACCCATGACCTAATTTGCTGGTTTGTGTGGGCTATTTCCACTGTGAGAGCTGCACTTAACAGAAAGAAGGGAATTGTAAAAACTGGCACAGATCACTGGGGAGAGCACTTCACCCCAACTCAGAAGAGGGAAAATATCTTGCAAAACACCAACAGCTCACAAGAACAGAAAAAGAACAAGACAGACAAGGACCTTGTGCTAGGAGAGAAATCTGTCTCCTACTTTTGAAGTCTTCTTTCTATCCTAATTTTTTTAAAGTGTTCGGTTTTTCAATTCCTGAAAAAAACATGGAAAGAAAGCATATGGCTTTGCTTGTCATCAACTGAAAGAGCTCAGTCCTGCAAAGACTCTCAGCTGAATTTTGAAGGCGGATGAGTATGTATCCATTCCCAATTCACATGACTCAGCTTGTTCACATGACAGTAAAACACTATCAATGTCATTTTAGTGTTAATGCTGTGCTTTCACCAGTTTCTGAATATAAGTGGAAGCAGACGATTCCTGATTTGCCTAATCAAATAATGAATTTACATTGCATTAATTTTGTCTACAATCAACTTGGGAGCCCAGAATTCCTCATCAGAGACCCTTACTCTGTGGCTGAGACACTCATACATGAGTCAGCCTCTGCAAACTGCCCCTGCAGCAAGGCTGCCCCAGCTGCCACGGGGCTGACTGCTGCATATTCAATATGTTTAAAACATTTTTAAGTATAAAATGAAGGAAATTAGTTTGCCAAAGGAGCCATGTACTGCTTTTAATAAAACATTAAAAATTTAAATAGTATACTAGGTTTTTATATATCAGGAAAGATTGAGATTCATAAGGAGGGCAGCTTGTATCCTCTCTTCCTTAATAACCTGTTTTTCAGGAAGAAATGTTAATGTAGATAAGTAGACAGGAATACAGATATGGATACAGATATTAGGCCAATTTTGATTATTAGATTTGACTTTGGTTTGAGTGTTCACTCTAAGATGAAGCTTATCTTACACCAAAAATTTGCTAATAAGCTGATATTTTTGTTATGGATTAAGGTCATCATCATTTTGCCATTTGTTTTCAGATTTTCAAGCCATTTACTTAAAGAATAAAGAGAGGGAAAAGTGTAAATATAAGTGTAAATATAATTAAATATGCAAGAAATGTCTGTATTTTCAACAACTAGTGATGAAGAAGCATATGGTAGAATTTTAAAAAAGCATTATTATATTATAAAAGCTGAAGCCTGGGTTTATGCAGTCTCTGCATAACATCTATAAAGTGAAGTTTCATATGAAGGTGGAAAGATCTGAGTTCCCGAAATTGCAATTCTTCCTAAAATCTTTGCAAATACCTGATCAGGTTTGCAAATAAGCAAACTGTGATTAGAATATAACTTGCAATTATCTCGAATTTAGATTAATAAGCATAATTAGACAAGTTTCACGAGGAGGCGAATGATGGTTTGCTTCAAATCCCTTTTCTCTCTCTACCCGAGCAGCTCGCTTCCCCAGGACGTTCACATCCAGATCCTGCAGCGCTGCGGCGGAGGGCAGGAAGCAGAGGGGACACTGGCAGTTGTCCCTCAGCCAGACAGGGGCAGCTGCTCTCACTTCCATCCTCCCACTCCTCGCAGACGAAATGGCCCTCGCCCAAAGCTTCCACCTTCCGTGTACCTGGGCCGGTACCGAGCTGCTCGGCGGCGCGGAGCGCTGGCACAGCGGGCCGAGCCAAGGCCGCGCGCTCCCAGGGCGCGGGCTCCCGGCCTTCTGCACCGGCAGCAGGAAACACACCCGGCCTCCAGGCACTCTGGGCCTCACCAGCGTGTCGGTCACTGCCCTCCACCTTTTGGGCTCTGTATTGAAAACCTCAAAGGGAGAGTGCCCTCATGGAGTTCCTAAAACACCACGAAGAGCAGCTTATTACTGAACAAGTCAGTACAGCAAAAGGCTGTTACAGTGATTCCCCCTTCCTTTCCAGCTACCTAGATTTCAGGAATATTCATTATATGTTGCTTACAGAGGGTGTATTCAGACACATCTATTCAAAAATCCTTTCAATTAATCCATCCATCCACACACCCAAAACTCTCCTCCTCTCCCCTTGGCTGGGCTGGGAGAGTGTGCAAACCTGGCCTGAGCAAATGAGTCTGTGAGCTATGACCTCCCCCACCCTGAACCCAGCCAGAGCAGACTTTCAGGACAGTTGCTGGATCTGGTTTTCTTTGGGTATGTCCTTCTTCCTCAGCCTTGTTTACTTCTCCCAAGACCTGAGGTAACTGGACAATAGTGTCACCATTATTTTATCTCATGTTCCCTCATGTGGCTTAACTCCAAGTCCAAAGTCCCAGTCAGGAGGCGTATTCAGGAAGGGGTGGGCTTTGGGTGGTGGCAGCTTCTTTATACAGTTTTGCCATAAAGGGTAAGAAGTCCTTCAAAACAATGTTTAAGCCCTTAGCCATCATGTTTCAGTCTCTCACAAAAAGACAACTTGAGATTAATTCCACAAACCAAAAGTAGGAGATACTACTAACCATGTTCAAAATCTAAAGCTTGAAAGTACATACACCATAATCCCTGCTGTGGCCACTATGGATTAGAAAACACAGAATCCACCTCCCTGCAAGGAAGAGCTTTGTAAACTTGACTTCAGCAACAACAATAGAGTTCTGTGAGAGTTTCTCTCTCCTTTCACAACCAGACCACTTTCTATACATATACTCTTTATTTAAAGCCAGCTGCATACTGTACTGCAGAAAGATGGTGTATCCAGATCCTAGAATTAGAAAAGTTCTGGTCTAATATTTTTCTTATTCATAAAAATTCAGGGGAGGCTCCCTGAATCAATAAGTCATATGTATTTTAGTAGACTTTATTGCATATTTATTAAGTATCTTTTCTTTTTGTTCTTAAGCTCACAAGGCAAAATACTGATGCTACCAGGACCAAAGTCTTGCCAGCTGTCTTTGTGCACAAAAAAATGTCCTGACCTTCATTTTAACTCACAAAGGCCTACTGGAGTTATCAGATGGTTTTTCAATATTTTTCCTTTGCTGCAATTTAGAACTAGGTTACACAAGACCCTTGGGTCTCCATTTGTTTTTATTTTATTTGACTGAGTATAGAAAAGCAGAATACTGTTTTTTTTCTTTCTTGTGTTTATGGATAGCAGTTCCATTGGAACCCAGGAATTACCAATACTCACCTGCAATGCAGTACAGCTAGTTTTGTGCATACAGACTTATAAATCTTTTATCCAAAACTGATTGAATATATTTGAATCCAGATTGAATATATTTTCCTTTATACAAATGTGTACATAAATATACATATGTCAATATATATATGTGTCTATTTCTACCACACTGCATTTTTCCTCTGAACTGTAAAAATAGTTATACTGCAAGACTGGCTGCAGAGTCCTTCTGAGATTTCTTGGACAAAGTTTTATTATGTATGACTGCTATGACTGCAAAGCTGTGTTATGCTTTAGGGTTAAAAAAAAGAGACCATTTCAACATGCCATAAACTTTGCTACATCTGTACTCATTTCAGAATAGTTCTCTGTTCTAGGTTAGCAGTTTACCTGGACACCTGGACAGTGCTGAATTGTCCAGCACAAAGCATGGTACTCATATCCAACTGAATTTAAGCACCTGAGCAACAGAAATGGTTGGATCAAATTATTCCACTTGTCTTTCAATGTATAAGGAATTCTAGAACAAAGCACTCTTCCTAGAACCAACCACCCAGTTCCTTTGGGGATAGGGATGCTTTTCTCTGTGTACTAAATATAGTAGGTAGTCCTTTTAGGTATCTGCTCAAGACAAGATCATGAGAACCAGAATTTGCTTTACAAGTTTAAGGCCACCAAGAAACTTCTCCAGCTCACTAAATAGAGGAAGTAGGAGAAATCCAAAGGTCTGGATATACATACTTAAACCCACCTAAGTATATAATTTAAAAGTTTCTCCATAATGTATTTCATACATTCATTACCTTCATCTATCCAGTAGTCCACATACTGGTTTTGTACACAAATTTCTCATCTTATGTAAGTGGATTGCCAAATAATTTTAGTATTATTCACATGCTTTGTGTTTAAGCTAAGCAAAGGCTCTTCTTTAACTTTAACATGGCAATTATAACTATCTGGATTTTGCATATGGACATTCTATAAATATTTGTCTTCAAAATGTCAAAACAAGGAACTGGAAAAATATTAAGCCTTTACTTTCTGAATGTCTTAAAGGGAAGATTCATCACTACATTTGAAGCCCTATGTGAAGCTTGCCAGATTTAAAGAGCTTCTAGACATCTCCTATTTTACCATTCAATTAAGAAATCTAAACTTGCTTCTAAGAGACTCCAAATACACTAGTGGTAAGAGAAAATCACATTTTTTATGGCAAGAAACTGAGATGAGTTTATTGTCGTTCTATCAAAAATATCACTTAACTGGTATTTGTTCATCTGGTAGGAGGTAACTTGGTCACACAAAATGCATGTCAAGCTGTGAAGAGCCAATTTAATTTTGATTTGTCTCAACACTGATTGTCAGAGGCATGTGGAGGAAGGGTGGGAAGGCAACTAAGAGAAGATGGGAGAAAGCCTTGTCTCTGTGGAGACCTCTCCTGGCAACCATTTCATGTCTCCCATGGAACAGGCAGTCAGCACGGGAGCACCAAGGGCACTGTACCCTCCAGAGAGGTTTTCCAGTCAGATGGGAAAAGATGTCCACCAATGGACTGCATTAGAACAGCAGACTGGGCCAATGGTCTCCTGTCAGCAGGTGGGCTTTGGGAGGAGCCAGGGTGCAGAAAAGTAACTGTGTCAGAAGCTCTGGGGCTTTTTGGCTGTGGCTTTTTGAGTCTTGTCTTTTTGGGGCTTTTTTGAGTTGGGGCTTTTTGAGTCTGGGGGCCTTTTGAGTCTTGTGGTTTTGCCTCGCCTGTCCTAGCCACTGCCTGTCCTGCCTCCCTGTGTCCCAAGCTGCATGCTTCATCCCTGCCTTCCTGCCTGAGCCACCTGCATCCAGCCCTGCCTGCCTCTGAGCCAGCCCATTGCCACCATCCCCACTGCAGTCCTGTCCCACACCTCCTGTCCACTCCCCACTCTCCTCGTGTCCACCACTGATGCTGTGGGAGCTGTGCCGTGGGGCTGTGCCTCTCTGAGAGCCGTGCAGGCTTTCCCAGCTGGCAGTGTGCACACACCTTCTGCCGCTCGGACTCGACAGCACTCCCCGGCCCTCTGGTGGTAACACTCTCTTTTTCTCTCTGTTTCCTCCCTCTCTCTCTCCCCACCCATCCTTTTCCATTTTCCTTCCACCTTTCCTGTCTTTTCTAGTCCTCTTTAGAAGGGCATCTTTTTTTTCGTTATCAGTTCTCAGATACAGTGTTGTCTCACGTGACTTAATTTCATCCTAGACCATCTGTTTTAAAAGAACTCCTGGCAGTTCCCCACAGTGGAACGCAACACAAACAGAATCTCTTCTAAATCCGTGACAGCGGGTTTTGTAAATGCTTTGGAACAAAAGCTTAACCTAAAAGAAACAGACACAACCAATCCTCGCAGGCACAGTTTCCAGATTAAAAAAAAAAATAAGTATAATAAAGCTTCTGTGAGCTACTGAGGTGAGATACATGTAACTTAAGTTATAGTGGGAAAGGCTGTAAGCCAAAGGAAATTTCTACCTTTGCTTGGATATGAGAGGCTTTTACAGCTGTGTTCAACTCACCTAACTTCAGACATGTACCATCATGACTGACACCCAAACATCAGATAGACCAGCCCCAACACTCCTAAATAACAGGCATATTTGGATCACAATTCAGCCAACCTTTTCAGAAACCTACTTTAGGAGGAGACAAACCAAACTCTTTTTCCTCTCCACTGACTACAAGAAGAACCTAAGTGACTAGCTCCAACATGGATGTTACACCAGGTTACTTACACTTCAGCAAGACTACTTTTCAGGGCACTAATTTTATTATTCACTGATGTTTTTATTTACTGACATCCTTTGCTATGTACAATTCACTAAACACTAAACTGCTGGGAGGATCACAAATGGTGCCAGCCCTAGACTTTACTGCGACACAGAAAAAGCTTGTGCTGCTGTCAGTGATGCCACAGTTCCACAAGGCTGTGGTTTTGGTGTCATCAGACAAACCTAATGTTAGTTGTAAAGTACTGTCTTGAAATATTCTCAGTCCTAAGAGCTAGAATATGAAAGAGCCACTGCATCCCACAGAGAGAAGGGAGGATCTCCTTCACAGGCTGCATTAGGAGCATTCAGTATCTTCAGGACAGGAAATGATTCCACCGGGCACTTTGCGATATTAATAAAAATCATTATATGTGGCTTTTTAAATATGTGAATCTACTTGGTTCGCTGCCCCAAACATACTCAGCTCTTTCGTTTATGTCTCCTTATTGAAGTCAATGACCTTGCAACTGCATATCACCACTGTTAATTAGGAGAGAATTGGGCACTGAAGCTTCAGTATTATTCAGTTTGCTGATTATGCAAGAGGAAGTGTGAAAATTATTACAGCAAAAAGATTTCCCTTGTGGTAAAGTTAAGCATTTTCTATTTACATACACTGTAGTGTTTGCATTAGACTTCTGTTTCTGTCTTCACTGTAAGGCAATTCTTTGGGTTACTCACCTGCCAAGAGAAATCCCGTAACAATAAAAAGGTTGTTTCTTATTTTCCTTGAGTTATTCATATCATAGTGTCACTGTTAAAATAAAACCTCAGTTCAGAGTGACTAAAAACATTTGCTACAAAATGCCTTCTAGGTGTTTTTCTAGTTAGATACACAAACCGAATAGATCTGCAAGTCTAGTTTTTGTCCCATACACACAGCACCAGAGCAGATGCTTCTCCTTTCAGGAGGATTTTTTCTGATTTGCATGAGTGGATTGGTAAGAGTATTCTGGGTTAAGTCTACTTCAATAAAGCATTTCACAACAACCAAGTTTGTCACCATTTGTACTACAGTGCTCAAGCTTCTTAGGTGGGACCTGTGTGCCAGGTGATTGTCAGGCACATATAATCCTCTCTTTCTCAGCTGCACCATGCAGCAACACAACATCTAGTTTCTCTGACTGTCCCTGGCCTAATGGCAGTGAGGACAGGAAAGAATCAGATATAGAAGTCCTAACTCCATCAGTAGTGCAGTAGTGGAAAATAGGAAATCAGATGTTTGGTACTGGAACGGGACCTATTGGGTATGCAGAGACAATGCCTGTAAATGGCTTCTTGAAGGATGGTTTGGTTCCTGTTTCCAAGCAGTATTAATGCCTTAGTACCCTTAGGGTACTGTGGCAAAATCCACAATAAGAGTTAGGGCCAAGAGAACATTTTCCATCCAAGGAATGCAGGATGATCTTCAATATACCCCTTTGATTTCAGAAAGCAAAAGATTATGGTTCATGCTATGCCCCATGTGCACAACCTTGTCGTGTGAGTTTATGTAAACAAGCTAAATAGATTATTAGAAGTGGCAAATGATACTATTTAAGTATTAAATAGCACATCCCATGAGCTCCAACAAACTTGAATGGTGGCTCTACAGAACTACATGGCCAAGGAGCCAAGGAGGAACATGTGTAATTATAGGACAGGAGTTTTGCACTTACATCAATGGTGGGTTTGAAGCCCAACAGTCAGGAACCACCTCAATAGAAAGAGCAATACAAGAATGGCATAAAGAGGAAAATTCTTCTTGGTGGGATTGGTTTACTTCATGGCTACCAAATTGGAGACTGCTACAAAATGCATTTGTGGCAATCATTGTAATCATTGTAGTGTGTGTACTTGCTTGCATTATGGTTCAGTGTTTTAGGTGTTGTAACACTTTGTGCTGGAAAATGAAGCATTGAAACTTGCCTAAAAGAGATACAGTCTCAAGAAAAGGGGGGACTTGACAGCTTGACAGCCAATAGAAATTTCCAGTTCCCCTTAAAGTTGCTAAATAGAGTGTAAAGACTAACTAGCAAAATAGATACAAGAATGTAAAAGTAGACACAAAGGATGTTAAACGTAGCTGGAACCAGTAGATAAGCAGATAATGAGGAACACAGTGGATTTTGTGGCAAAGCCGTGCAACAAGAAGTGCATGCCCTAAGAGAAGTTCAAGGCGAGGTCATCTGCAACACTGGGGGCACTCAGTGAGTATGACCACTACAGACCTTTTAGATGACCCTGTAGGACCACAGAAGGACTCCCAGTAAGAGGAGGATGCGTGCAAATTAGTTCTAGGAAAAGCGGTGTTTGTGTATTAGCTAGGAATTACGTTGTAATGAATATGTATTGTCATGATGGAATAAATAATTTGTTAAGTTTTATTATATACCTGATTAGGGAGATATCCTCTGAGTGTGTTCGGCACACTGAGAATAAAGAATGCCTGCTTTCAATGCTTCAAAGTGTGTTAGAAAGTTTGTTTTCTAGCTGAAATCACCCCTGGTATCACCCTTGCTTCAATAGAGAACATCTAGTGCTTTTGCTCCCAAGGCTATATTACATCACCTTGCATTCCAGTGTGCCATCCTCTGCAGGGAAACACTTGTCTGATGCTGTTGCCTCACAAGCAAAGCAGCAAACAAGTACTGTAAAGGTGAAAAGCCCTGTGCAGCCACATTCCTTCACGGCTGCACAGCACTGTGAGACCCTGCCTGAAGGCTCACTGCTCCGCAGCCAGGCCGCAGCCTCCTGCCGTTCCGCTCCAGCCTTCCATCCCGTTACTGCCGACAGACACGCTTCCAGCGGAGGATGCTCCACCCCGTCCCTCACGGGTGGGACCGGCGGGACAGCAGCTCCGGCTCTCGGGGCCGCGCTCCCGCTCCGGGCCCGGCGGCAGCGCGGGGCGAGGGGCGGCTGAGCTGGGCCGGCCTCGGCCCGGGCCCCGGGAAGGCTCAAGGCTGGGGCTCATACACGTGTGGTGCTCCCTGGGAATTTGTCCCCTTTTTGAGTAAGAGGGATCTTTTATGCATTATTTATCACCTGAGGAAAACATAGGAGAGCAGGGTTTTGTTATCCCTGTTATCACCACACAGACCTCGCAGTTACAGATGGATTTTAGAAGGCATTAGGCCTGGATTTGGGCATGAAGGGTGGAAAACTCCTCATTTCCCGTGGCTTCTTCTCTCCTGTGTGTAACAATTCTTTCCCAATCACTTTAGTCTCCGGGATGGAGAGGGAGTTGTTGTGGTGGTGGTGGGTGGAAAGAAAGAAAGAACATGGGGGTTTAAATACAAGATGTAACCTACATTAAACACTGCCAAAGAGAGATGGTCTTTTATGAACAAGACTGAATAGGATTATGGTCAAACAGAGTCTGTGCTGTGGCACAAAACATCCCTGCTTCTTCAGATGGAGCCACTTTTTTCTGCATGCCCCAAGGTAATGGGGCAGATTAGTATTAGACCCAGCAGACCAGGGCAGTGATCATGCCCCCAGACTTTGCACTGCTTAGGCCACACTTCACATCCTGTGTCACAATAAGAAAGACACCGAGGTGCTCAAGCATGTCCAGAAAAGGAACGGAGCTAGTGAAGGGTCTGGAGCACAAGTCTGATGGCAACCAGGGAGGGAGCTGGGGGGGCTCAGCCTGGAGAAAAGGAGGCTTGGGAGGGACCATATCACTCTCTACAACACCTGAAAGGAGATTGCAGTCAGCTGGGGATCAGTCTGGTCTCCCTTGTAATAAGCAATAGGATGAGAGAAACCAGAAGGGTTGGTCTTGTCTCCCATGTAATAAGCAATAGGACGAGAAAAAAGTCTCAAATTGTGCTCTGGAGAGGTTTAGATTGTATATTATGAAATTTTTTTTCACCAGAAGTGTAGTCAAGCATTGGAGCAGGCTGCTCAGAGAAGTAGTGGAATCACCAGCCCTGGAGATATTTAAAAGCCATATATAGGTCTGGCTTATGGATACAGCTTAGGGACACAGCTTAGGGGTGGACTCAGCAGTGCTGAGTTAACAGCTGACTCAATGATGGTAGAGGTTTTTTCTACTCTAAATGAATCTGTGACTCTATGAGGTGATTTTACTGCCAAACAAGTCTTCTGAGCAGTAAGCTACAGGAAAGTGAGCTTCTTGGGAACAAATTTTAAAACAACATTAATATACCCTCATTGTTTCATGCCGTTTGTGATATCTTCTGGCAGGCAAATATATTAATGGCATTTATTTGATCAGTGTGTTTCTCGTGGTTGAAGAGAGGGAGGTTCTAACAGAGAAATATGACTTGTGTAGTTGAGGGCAATGGCAGAACATTGCACCTACCAGTTTTCAGCTGGAGTGGCCCATGTTGGTCTTCAAGTTTTTAGATTTTATTGCACTACAATCGCCACCTTCTTCTGTCTGCATGAAATGGTGGCATAACTGCCATGAAAGAAGAGGAAAACAGAAAAGGAAAACCTTTATTTGTCTCCAGATGGAAAGCTTTTCCCAGCTGTGCAAGAGGCACCTGCTCCATGAGACACTCAGTGGCCATATTGTGATCTGCAAAGCATCCAGAAAAGTCCTGGTGCTTCAGTGTAAGCAATAAAGGGAAAACCTTAACATAAATTTTGCCTAATCAGCATTTCTTAGACAGTAAAGCATTCACAGATATGGAAAGTTGGCTAGTTGGATGGGAACAAGTACATGCAAAAGTGAAAATATTCAATGATTCCTTAGAAATATTTCAGCAGTTAAAAAGACTGAATATGCAACTAACAGGAAATGAAGTGTTTGTGTTGGTAACTATAATTTAACATCTTCAACAAAAAACAACCCTTACATGCCAGTGCAGTGCTAGTAATGTAAGGAGCTAGATGTATTACTTTCTTTTAAGAGAAAGAGTGGGAGGAATTAATCACTTCCAAATTATGTCCCAAATCCATTTTTTCAGCTTGCTTTCACATTCGTGCCTTGTTTGTTTTTCTGTTTTCTCTGTGGAATATATACATTTTTGGTTGTCATGGCTGTCTTCTGGTTTTTTATTAATTTTTCATAGGAACTAATATATACCTCCCGCCTCCCCATTTAAATACATTATTTGAAACCAGGAGCTTGAAAATTCTAAATTATTTTCAAGATTTGATAGACTGGATGTCTGCCAGATAAACAGGTTTCTTTCATAAATACAGTTTACAAAGGGCTTTATTTATTTATTCCAGAGGTTTTGCAACTCTTTATTGTCTTTATCTAAAGACAATAAAGAGAATTATTTGCCTGCAGATATTTTGTATGAAGTATGTAATACCTTATTCCTTGTCTCAGTCATTAGTCTGCAAGTAGTAACTCCTAGAAAGGAGCAGGATGAATATTTTGGCTCTGCTGAATGCAGATTATTGCTTGAGAATCCACATTTCACCTTCCTGACTCTTATGTCATTGACTTTGCAACATAGTACCTTAACAATAGGTTTCTCAATTATTTTTGCTTTGTTTTCTTTTAGAAAAAATACACATTAAATACAAAATGGGTGAAAGAAAATATTTTGTATTGTATACATTTGTAATTTGTTTTGTTTTTATTAAATGGAGAAAAAATGAATCAATTTGTTTCAAGTGTCTAAATAATACAATTATAGGCTTTTAATGAGTGAAATCTGTTATTAACATAAGCTACGTGTATAAGCATAGATATAAATCCTGGTCAAGCTGGAAAAAAAGAACTAAAAGTAATTTAGTTTGGACCTTAGGAAGAAAAGTTGTACATATGCCAGGAACAGAGATTTCTTTTTCTCCAGTCAAAAGGGGAACATATTGAAGTAGTATAAGCATAAGGGTGTAAGAAGTCTCCTTTGGTAATAGGAGCACTCCAAAGTGTTTGCAAGGCTGGGTCTCTATTTTTACAGAGACTGCTATACAATATGCAAGTGGAAAAGTATCCTATCCAAGTGGAAATAAAACCAAACTGCCTTTAAGATGACATAACAGCAAAGTCTAAATCATTAATGCCGTGCTTGTATTTACTGTGTTTCTGTAAAAGAAAGAATTTTGAAAGAGGCATATCAGAATATAAAATTAAAATCTCAACCTACAGTATCTTTATGTGCCTTTTTACTGTCACAACAACATTTTGCTTAATCCTGTAGTACAAGATCAGTTTACTGATTCTCTCTGGGCTTTATTCTATCACTATAATTCACACAGGGATGTACCGTGGGGGTTATGCCACAGGTCTCCATATGACTACTGGTCTTTGCAGAAGGTTACTGCCACATAAATATCAGTTTGGCAGCAATTAGTAGGTAAAGGGCCTTGCAAAATTTAAAATCTCAGGGTAACATACAAAGAGCAAGCCCTGCTTGCTGCCCTGCCATGACAGTAAAAGGCTACAGCCTAGACCAGTATTCCCAGTGGAGTCAGACATAATCAATAATGAAGTTTTCCTGGTCCTGTGAGCTGGAGCTCTGCACACAATGCTGAGGGGGATAAAAGCTGCAACTTAGACCAGGCCTGAGATGTATGTGCAGTGGGGCTGACTGAAATGTAGCTTAGAAAGGTAGAGGAATTACTGTTAAAGTCAGTGAGATATGCAAGTAAATAAATACCACGCAGCCTGCATATGATTTTGGAATCAGATACAATGTAAAAGTGATTTGGATAGGAGCTATAAATCAATATATAAGTAGCACAAAGGGATGCCTGGCTTTTTGAAAAACCTAATTGACAAAAAAATATAAGTGTTAGAAATGAAAACTGGACCTGGCTGCAAATTAGCTTCTAGGGTAAATGAGCACACGGTGGACTTCAGTTCACTCCTGATGGACATGGCCAGATGAATTCGTCTGCACTCATATAAGGAAAAAAGTAATCTGAGTGAGGTTTACCTCTTGTTCATTCACTATTTTTTCCTAGGGTTACTCTTCTGAATTTAGAGAGTATGTGGGTTATTAAAGTCTCAAATCTAATAGCATCCTAATTTATATGTGGATCCAGTTATGAATTAGTTTGCATTTTGTTGTACCTCGGTTGGAATCTGAGTTAAAAAGTTCATTACTTTCATACAAATCTCAGCTGAATTCCATTAAATTAGAAACAAAATCATATTAATTAAAAAAGGACAAAGCATGCTATTAAGAAAAATTGACTGTTCTTCATTAACCAAGAAGATGTCCACACAGAAAGTGTAAAGAAAATAATTCTTCATCATTACCCTGGAAAAGGCATAACAAGGTCTTCAATAAATTCAGCTGAGAAACTAAAACTAAAAGTCTATTGAATTAATTGTTGTGGACTAGAACCTAACACTAAACTGAAAATCATAGTCACATTATTTTTGAGAAGAGATCTCTATGAGACATAAAAAAACATCTTGCAGTTTGGAGTGTGTCCAAATTATTAGTGTAAATAATAGTATTTACACTATATACCAAATATATAATACCAAATGATTCATATTAATCATAGCAAATCTCCATTATAACACTAAAACTATTCTATATTGGTAACTCTTGTCACAGGGAAAAATTTGCAGAGTGGAAAGTGGATGGAAAATATGATGCAAGTACATAGCTTTTTTGGTGACTGTGCTCTTCACAATATTCCCATTATCCACTTCACTGGATAATGAATGTCTTCCTTAAACCAACCTTCTCTAATGACTTTCCTCCCCCACAAAGAAAGTTCAGACATGAACAATGGCTACTACACAGACAGTTTCTAAGCACTTACAAGAGATGTACACAGTCTAAGGAAGGTTGTCATCTGAGAAAATACGATACTCTTGGCATTGTCTTTTCTTATGAAAGAATGCTAATGGCATGTTGGAGACTGCCAGCAATACCTCCCCAAGGTAAGGTACTTTTCAAGGTGGAATGACTCTACACAGACAGCAATGACTCTGTCCAAGACACATCATTAAAAATGTAATGGTTATGGAGACCATATGTTTTCCTTGTTACAGAATTAGTCATTAAATTCTGCCTTTTCCAGTTATAAATTAATCTTGTAGGCAGGATGACAACTCAATGAAGAAAATAAAATAGGCAGTTTTAGTCTTTTTATACACATATGTTCTAATAACAGCTTTTAAAAAAAGCATGTAGCACAGTCAGGTTTTTGCCAGTTTCACATATTATAGGAATGAAATACAGACCCATAAATTGAACAATTTTTTGCTAATGGCTGACCAAAAAAAATTCTAGGTAATAAAAAACAAATTCCCCAATGAACTGCAAGTAAAAATACATTTTAGAAGACAGAAAAAGACAGTAGAAGACAGAAAAAGACAGACTTTGAATCCACAGGATTACTTCAGGAATAGTGGCTGTGAAATGCACTTCACTCACAACACTTCAGTGTTAGCTGAAAACTTCTTTAATAATCACAAAATTGATATTCAAGAAGCATGAGCAAGAAACTGGTAAAGCAACATGAAGGCCATCTAAATAAACAGCCACACCAATAGACACATCCAATCAAATTTCTCCACAAAATACACGTTTTCTAGACAAGATTATAACCAGACCTCTGTAGCTCACAAAGTTGTTTCTAGTGACTAAGCCAGGTATATTTTTTGCTTCTGAGGTTCACATCTTGCCAAACTGCATCTGAGTACATGACAACCTATAGGAGCAACAATTTAGCTTCAGACAATTCCTATACCTGAACTTGGCACACATAGGGTTATTCAAAGGCTCACCAAGTTTTTGAAAGCTTCACTTGACTTATCTTTGTGAGGATGGTCCTGGGCAACTCAACCTGTGAAACTGGAAATTGCAATTTTGAAATCCAGTTTGCATTCTCCCCTCTGGATTCCTAGCCATTAACTTGGAACGAGGCAAGTACACTTTTGTTTCTCAAGCTTTTGTTAATGGTTTTGTGCATGCTCTGAGCTCCTTCTGTTCTGTGTCTATCACCAGATGGGAGAATGTCCTCATCAGAGCACTGCCTTCCAAAGTGATCTACCTGGAGAGAAGTGGAGGTGAGTCCCTTAGTGCCTTGCTTTGACTCTAACCATAGAATGCTTTGAGTTGGAAAGGACCTCAAAGATCATCTCATTCCAATCCACTTGCCATGGGTAGAGACACGTTCCACTAGACCAGGTTGCTCAAAGCTCTATCTAGCCTGGTCTTGAAAACTTTAAAGGATGGAGCATCCATACCTTCTCTGGGCAACCTGTTCCTCTTGATGAAAAAACTTGAGTAAGCTCTCTATGACTGTTCCAGATGCAGCATTTTTTTTCCCCAGAAAAATAGCGTTTTGCTCTTTGGTACCATCAACTCTTTAACAAATTCAGAAATAATACATGTTTTGAAAATCATCAGAAAACTACCAAAGCCCCCCACTGTCAGCTCAATTTTAGATCAAACTTCTGCTTTCTGAAAAAGAAGAAAGAGCCTAGTACCAATGCAATATTTTAACATAACAGAAGGAGATAACAGGGATGATTGCTGCTACAATCATCCTTTTAAAGCTCTCTGCTTAAAAATAATTACCAAATCTTCAATGATTAAAGGGCCTTTACTATTTAAAATAGGCTGCATGAAGATCCAGATCCAGGGGATTTTCATACCTTCCCAACAAATAACTTTGCAAAAGTAGGACAAATAAGTTTGCAAAGAGGATTCCAATATAGTTTTCAACATTTTTATAGAAAAAAAAATTAATTTAAAACTTTAAACTGCTGGATATCACTAAGCACTCAATTCTTGCAGGCAGGTCTATAAAAAACAATATTGCAGCTCTGACTCAAAAATTATATATTTAATGTATACATTTGCTTAGATCAGCCAAAATTATGTAAATCGAACTCTAGTAGATTTAACTGTCCTAAAAGATTTTTGTATTGGCTTCATCAAATCCACATAAGATTGACCATTCTTATTAAATGTGTGAACTTATAAATAGACCAGACTCAGATATCTTAATTTTATTTTTGAAAGGAATATTTAAAGCCTTCCAATATCAATGCTACTGGAAAAAAAAAATCAGAATTCTGCCATGTTTCAAATATAAAAATGTTTATATTTTACTGAAACATAAAAAAGTGTCAAGAATTCATATTTATCATATGAGACATCAGTTTGGATTGTAAAGTACCACAGTCTTATTTCATTAGATGACAATTCACAGGGTATTGAGTGGAATGAGTTATGCTGTAAATACGCACACATCTCCTGCTTTGAAAAGTATGCATTCTGCAAACATTTACTCTTTTGGAATGCTGCATACATTGGAATAGTTTCAGCTTGACCAAACATTTGGTACTGCAAATAGAATACTCAAGCTGCTTAAAGCATATTCAAGAAGCTGTGTTTTACACTACTATTACTACTACTACTGCTATTTTTGCATTGGGATTTGAATACTGCTCTCATATACCTAAAAAGATAGCATGGTCATGCCATTTAAGTTTATTTACTGATGTTTACAATTCATGTTATAGCCAATGACTCAAAGTGGGTAAACAGAGACTAAAACTTTCTTTAAGAAGACTCTGGGCACAAATGGAACTGCATGAGAACTTTGGGGGAGACTGATTTCAGGAACTTCTGGAGCTTGCTCCAGCCCAGAAATGCTATTAAGCTTTGCTAAGATAGTGAGCAGACAAGACTCAGTGACTTGGCTCACTCTTTTGTTGTGCCATCCGTCCCTAGTGGCAAGGAAATACTACAAATAAAATAATTTTTAAGAGCTACAACTTGTCATATAGTTTCTAACTTGAGAACAGGAAAATAACACTGAGCGGTTCCACCAGAGTCAAACAATAAAATGTTTCTTTTTGGTTTTTTTTTCAGCAAATCTTTAAAGATACTGAGGACTTAAAAATGCAAAGTGACATCTTAAGTATCTTGCTAGTAGGCTACACTTCACTGCCTTCAGCAAAATGAGCTGTCTGGTTCTGTAAGCACCTCCCTTCAGGAGACTTTGCTGGTGCCTTCAGCACTCCAGTCCAAGCTGTCTTATGTTGACACACTGCACTGCTGAGTAACTTACCCACTGAATGGTTTGCAGACTGAAGTATAACTAAACTGGGAGCAGGGCTAACGAGAACAGACCTCAAAAGTACATTAGCTTCTCTTCCAGGGCCATGAGTGCTTAAAAAGGCTTACAGACTCAAAAAAGTCTGCCCTGCAAGTCTTTTTGTACTGTTGCTTTTAATGAAACTTGCTTACCTCATGAGTCTGTAAATTTTAATTTGTTTTTACTAAAAAGCAAGTTATTTCACTTGGCAGGGGCTACAAACTTGCAATTTTTTGCAGAAAAGACACATTTCAACACAATGTTTTAAAATTAAGAGTGTCTCAGAAACTAATAACGAAAATGTACTTTAACATTGTTTTCAAATATTATTACAAAACCCTATAAGCTCTTTTCATCCAAACAGCTATTCTGCCTGCAGTATCTGTAACCTAACAGCCACATTACCCCAAACTGTCTGTTAAAGAGCTATGAGTCTAAATAATCCCCACTCTCCTTCCCACAAGGCACTTTTGCTATTGTCTAGGACCACAAATTGTTTTATTAATAACTTAGCTAGCAAAAGTACAAAGCCACCAACAAGAAAAAACCTTTTCGTCTGCTTTAGAAATATGCAGGCTCTCAAATCTGGGTTCCAAAACTCTAATCACCACTAGGGCTCATTCTTTTTGCTATAAAAATCTCAACCAGCATTCTCAGGATCTGACATAAGCCTTTTTGGCTACTTCTTAGGGTTATGATAGCTTAGAGTCGCAGATAAGCAAGCCTGGAAGTACAAATCCTGCCAGAATAGTTCCTATCTTTCCAAACACAAATGAGAATCACAGCTTTATCTAGTAGAACAATGTTTAACAAGCATAAAATACATATCATTAGAAAGAAAGTTAATAGAGGGCCAGAGGTTTCACCCTGAAGGACTAACAACAAAAGCGATTTAAGCATTTGCTACACAGAAGTCTGGAAGGAGCTGGCCAGCACCTCACTTCAACTACACTTATGGCAGGTGAGCCACAGCAGAACAGGTGATACAAAATCAAACAGGGAATCAGAGATGAGAAAGCTTACTTCACTTTGCAACCAAAGATGAGTGACACAACAGAGGGTAGATTTTTGAATGTGGGATATTAACTTAAACATACCTCAAGCCTTCTGGTTTACAGAATTGTGCTATTTGTTTAGAAAGTAAAATAAAATAAATAAGGTTTTTCCATTAAGAAGAATGTATTTTGGCTGAATTACTATCCCTGGAAGTGTTCAAAACCGAGTAAATGTGGCACTTCTCAATACTGGCTTAGTGGGCGTGGTAGTATTCAGTCAAAGGTTGGACTTCATGATCTCGGAGGTCTTTTCCGACCTTAATAATTCTAGGGTTTGTCCAAGGAGGTGCTCCTTCCAGGCAGACGCCAGGGCTGTGCCTTCCGGGGGGCTGGCGGTAGGGCTGGCGGTGTCTCTCGAAGCCGGTGGGGGTCCGGGTTCGGCTGGGGCTCCGGCCGGGCAGGGGCTGCCCTCAGGCGCGGAGATAGTCATTCTTGAGGCGACTGAGGCGGGCGCCGTGGCTGCGCACGGTGAGGGCCAGCAGGTCGTACTTGTCGCGCAGCCCGCTGGAGACGTGGCGGGTCTCGCGGAGCAGGGCGCGGGCGTGCAGCAGCAGCCCCAGGAAGCTGTCGCCCAGACGGGACTCCTCCCGGCCGCTCTGCTCCTGCCCCTGGCGGAATTTGCCCTCCAGCTCGCTTAGCGAGCGGTCCGAGCTGGAGTAGGCGTCGCTGATCTGGGCGGACTCGCGGCGCAGGTAGGCTCCGTAGCTCTCCTCCCCGTCCAGGTCGTAGGAGATGCTCCTGCCGATGNCGGGCCGGGCCGGGCCGCCCCCCGCCCCGGGCACCGGCCACCGGCCACGGGGCCCCCGCGAGCACCGCCCCCCGCATAGCCCCCGCGGGGAGGGAGGGATACACGTACACCTTTCTCGTCTTGATAAAGAAAACCGCCTGAACTTGACGCTGCTCAGCTTTGCTCTTCGTCCCGTTAGAAATGACTGCTTTGCTAACAGCCTGATCTGTACAGCAGCTCAAACACACGGCTTGGGACAGAGGGGCTTCTCAAAGTTGCTCAGGCCACATAGTTTGTTCATTGATCAAAAACTTGGATGGGAAAAAGATGCAGGATCAAGTAAAAAGTGTAAAACAATAAACCTTGACAGGGTAAGATGGGAAAATGAAACACAAAATTTGTTCTTAAACAAAATGTCTGTTGTGTTTAAGGAAAACCCCACAACAGTGCTTCCTATGGGGCTGACTTTGTAAGACGCGTTTTTTTTTTTTTCATGAAACTGAATTTTGGGTGAATCTAGTAGCAGAATTGTGGCACAATTGAACTGTGCATGTACCTTTTAGAATTCTGTCTTTACCATTTTTAGGTTGTTAAATCAAGGTGAGATCACAAAAATAAAGGATCTGTAAAGTTACTTCTTTCACATCATCTTTCCTCTTTCGTGGAAAAAATCACCACGTAGCAAAGATTATATCAAATCCTGCAGTCACCCAGAGTTAAAACTCCTGCTGCTGTTTGTGGGATATTTGCATGCAATAATATTTATATTGTGTCTATAAAGTAAGTAGATACTTTAACTATCATTTTGATACTTTCTGCATGTTGTAAATAACCATGGTNGCTGGCACCGCTCGGGGTCGTCGTTCTCCTCGTAGTCCCCATCGGGGACGAAGTAGTGGTGCAGGCTCCCGTTGGACATCTCGGGGTACAGCGGCCCCTCGAAGTAGGCGCGGCAGAGGCTGCAGAGCCCGAACAGGCACAGCAGGCGCAGAGGGACCGGCATGCTGCGGCCGGCGGGCAGCCTAGGGCCGCCCGTGCCGCATGGGGCTCCGCCGTGCCGCC
>VZRX01015551.1:0-21587 GCA_013398075.1 Notiomystis cincta | reverse complement strand
TTTTTTTTTTTCATGAAACTGTATTTTGGGTGAATCTAGTAGCAGAATTGTGGCACAATTGAACTGTGCATGTACCTTTTAGAATTCTGTCTTTACCATTTTTAGGTTGTTAAATCAAGGTGAGATCACAAAAATAAAGGATCTGTAAAGTTACTTCTTTCACATCATCTTTCCTCTTTCGTGGAAAAAATCACCACGTAGCAAAGATTATATCAAATCCTGCAGTCACCCAGAGTTAAAACTCCTGCTGCTGTTTGTGGGATATTTGCATGCAATAATATTTATATTGTGTCTATAAAGTAAGTAGATACTTTAACTATCATTTTGATACTTTCTGCATGTTGTAAATAACCATGGTGCTTACAGTTAACTTCGCTGGGAAAATAAGCCAGGCACTTAAGATGTATCTCTGCTTTTTCACTATTATTCTGGGCATTGTAGATTAAAGGCTTATGGGGCTCAGGAGCCTCTGGGTCTACCATTTCTTATGCTGCCATCACTTTAGACACTTAGAATTCAAATGCAGTCTTGAGCCCCTTCCCTCACATCAGCTTCTGTAGCCACAAGCTATCCCATCTCTGGGCACACGTGAAGCAAATAGCTGCTGTAGGGACCAGCTGCTCATCTCAATTTCAAGGGTACTGAACTCCACAGCCTACTCCCTTCTTTGCTGACTGTTCCTTGAGAGGATTCAGGGAGGCACCTATTCCCATGTGTCTGGTAGGTTCCTGGGAGCTCAGTGATGGGCTTAACCACATAGCCAGGCCCTTCAATGTGAGTTAAAGCTGTCACTTCAGTGTGGCCTTTAATACTTCATGACAACCTGTGATATCAATGTGCCTGGGTATTGACTTCAGAGCCTACTGAAGCACTTTATGTAAGCGCAGAAGGTTGTAACACCAAGAGACAAAAGCAAAAAATAAACCAGCCAGTCAGACAACCAACAAAAAACTAACCAGAGACAGCAAGAGTAATAACTGAAGGCATCACTTACTGAACTGATTTAAAGCAGTCTCTGCAAGTTCTGGGGTCATTTGAGATCACAAACACAGACACGTCAAGATGGGCAATATTTGCAGTGTCTAGGCAGCTTCTCTTTTCCAGGCAACTTTGTGTTGAGAAACCAGGCCAGACAAGCTATTGTAACAGAAGCACTCCACTCATTTGGAAACATTTTAATGTTGTAATTAAGTTCACAAAACACTCATATACATAAGTTGGATTAGGCTAAGGTACTGTGCTTCAGTTTTCTATAAAATGTTTAAAGTTTATTCAACTGAGGCTATGTGGTATTTGTCCTTGGTCTGTGTTAGCCAACAGGGGCTCCTTGAAACAATTCTATTCCCAGGATGCTCTTCTTTCACCTCATGTTTTGTTTGGAACCCTGTTCTTTGCCAATCACAGTACATTGTCTCCACCCATTTCCACCAGGCTGCTATTACTGACAGTCAGCTGAGGTGGCTGGTACTTGGGTTGTAGTGGACTCCACTTTTGACATCTCCTCATGAAAGTACTGCTCTGTAAATCACCCAACTATTGCTTTGTCAGTATGGTTACGCTTTCACCAGTGCCACAGAGGGTAAAAAACCCCCTAGCCTTAGTAAATATTTTGTCTCTTAGTACATTTAGAGATTAAGAGGTGTATGCTGTTCCCTGCTACAGCTGCTGACTGTGCCACTGCTGTTTTCAATCGGGCATGCTCTATCCAGGTTTAATTTAAATTTTATATCCAAATAGTCTCACCCCAATGGAAAGCAGACTTGGAATGTCTGCTTTCGAAGGAAGTCTGCAATTTGGGATCTGCAGTCTTAGTGATTTAATGGGCATAGCTTTGGTAAAAACTGGAACTTGATGAAAGATACAAACCAGCCTGATACAAGGCAATACCAATTATGGGTCAGGATTACAAAGCAACAGAATTCTAAGTTTTAACTGAAAAGCATCAAATGGTGGAAAAGATAAAGGCTCACACTGACAGAACAAGACTGTGAAAGAGTAGCCATTATTCATTCCAAAATCACCCCTAAAAGACAAAAGTCTTAAGACTGCAATGAGATAATCTAAGACAAATACCCTTAAACTGTCCATGAAGCCATGTGCATACAAATGAAAATCAGGTAAATTTTTTTCTGAATGAAAGTAACAATTATGTTTATCTATCAAGACTTCAGTTGAAGGGTCTGAAATTTTCATCACGGCTAACAGCAGCAGGAACACCACAGCAAAGGCTGAAGTAACAACATAAAAATCAGTCAGTGTAGATCTTTGTAAAGTAATTTCTGGCAATAGCTGGAAGTTCAGAGGGCAATAAAACTGAAGGAAGACAGAAGGGAATTCCTCAGGAATACCAGAACCTGGGGTGCAGAGAACCAGGGAAGAGAGCAAGCCATTTTTCTGCTGAATGTTGCATTTTCTGCTGGGAGTCCATAGGGATAGTTGCATTACATCAGATATCTGGGGAGCTTTTGGAATGCATCCAAGAAACAGATATTCCTTGTGGCATGCTCCCATGAAGGCCCTCATTTAAATCCTGGTGTTGTCAAAAGACCCGTTGATTTCTGTATTTTATCCTCCATGTCTGCTTAAGCACTTAAAAGTTCCTTCTGTATAAATGAGGGGAAAGTACAGGAAGCAAAAATAAAGCAGCATACTGAGACTGTTGTCTTACAAATACTTGGCATGATATACTCTGCTGTGGTAAAGCCATTGTTTTCCCACTGAACAATATTAGCTTAAAGTAATATAAAGAACTGTAGAATTTACTGTGCATAACCTCTTATGCAACAGCACCAAAATCAGCCTCCTGCCCAGAAATTGCCTATAAACTGATGGCAAATGCTCACAGCACTGGATTTCAGGTGATAGTTGTATGCATCTTCCTCTGCAAACTAAACTTCATCTTTGGTTTTTGGCTCACATTTTTTATTTCTATTGTAGATCATGGTAAATTTTGCAACATCAGAATATTTCAGATGTAAATGACCATTTATTTGGAGAACAGAAATATGTCATACTGTCCTAACGGCCCCACAGGCTTTAGAGTATAAATGTTTTCTTACTACTGGCTTCTGTTTTCCTGCTATGAACTGTACTATGGCATTACATAAAGACACCTTGTTTAAAAACGAGACTAAAAAGTATGTGTATGTTATTTCTAATTGCAGGGTGCAGTGCTAAATGCTCAAATAGCATCAGGTGAGGGAGGCGTGAAATAGTCCATGAAAGAGTAATGCCAGGGGTTTTTGTAAGAAAATTGCCATAAGAACGTGCCAGAAATCCTGTAGAGTGAAAAAAAGGGGCTGGGAAATGAAACTTTTATAACACATTTGGTATTCAATCAGTATAACTTTGCAATGCAGCAGAAATTCAGAATCAGTATGCTGAAGCACAAACCACACTGAATGTTCCAGGACATGTCTGGGGTTTCACCGAAGCTTCGAATTTCTCAGAAAGACATATTTAATTCAGAACTGGAACAGCTGACCAACAGATATCCCAAAACCAAATTTGTAGAGAAAACTGCTTTATTGTTAGCTTATTTAAGCTAACTGGTTCTGATAACCCTTTTCTCCTTCACAAACTTCAGGCTGAAACCACATCTGTGTCTGGGCACAGAATCCTCTGAGTCCATTAGAACTGGCCTATTTTGGATAAGCAGTACAGAGAACCACATTCAAAAACACAAGCAGCTATAGAAAGATTGGGTAGGAGGCTGACTGTGAATACAACTAATGGAAAAGGTCTGTCAGGCTGGTTGTCTCAGAAGAGTTTGTAATTAATATTGAACCTACTTCAGCTTTAGCCAACACCAAAATTAGCTTGGCTTTGGCAAAAAATACGGAAAAAGATTTTACTACAGCCCATCTCTGCAGTGGGTGCTAGTTTACTTTATGGAAATATCATTTCCTTAAAGCAGAAAACTGAGACTATGCTCAGTTTATTTTTACAAGGTGAAGAGGTGCATCTGGATGCTTCCTAAGAAGGGAAAAGGTTAAAAGAGAGTTGAAGCAGCATAAATATGTACTGGTATTTTAGTAGTGCAGTCTCTGTCTGTTGATGAAAAACCTTGAACCCCCAAAAGGATATTTCTAACATCTCTTCAGCAAGGGTCCTGAAGTGGAAATAATAACACTTCCTCAGTGGAAATGAAAACACTTAAAAAACATCATTGCTGGCCAGCACATGGAGAAGTTTTCCAATTACTGCAAATGTGGTTTGTTACAGAGACAGCATATCATGCTTTTAACATGTTGATTTGATTTTCAATCCTTTCTGTGTTATTTTTAATGTTCTTTGTAAGCATGAAAAGGCTGCATGTGGAAACACATACTTTGCAGTTGTTACAGAAACGTAGTTCACTAATTATTCATAAAAAAATGCTTTCTCCTTCCATCTAACCTGCTAGGAGTAAAATAAGATTTTAAAACCCCCAAAGTTTGTTTTTCCTTCTCTCCCTGTCTCACAAAATAGAGAAAGCTTATAATCTGAGATGTCCTTCTCAGGCAGAGGTAGCAAAGAATTTAAATAAAAGCCTTGGAAGGAATCTAGAAGACTCTGGTGAGGAAATGCTGATGTCATCTCCAATGGGATTAATCCATTTCTACAGTTTCTCAGGATTTGTAGACCTGTGATCTAATGTATTCATTTGAGGCAGGGTCTTGAGAACATAAATTTTCTGAAAGCTGGATTTCACCAGGTCTGTTCTTCAGGTTGATTACCTAACAATTTAAACACACGAAAGAATTTCCAGTTTTACCACCTTTATAAGGATGGTATTTTCTGATTTATACACATAATCTTATATATTAATATCAAGCATGAATTCCCAAATAAAAGCTAGATCCTGACACATTTATACTGGTTAGTCATCAAATCTCCTCTTCTCACTAATTTTTAAAGTCTTTGCTCGTGAATTTAAAGGGGGAGCCTACCTGTTTAGGCTAACCAACTGCATGTAGTTTTATTAAACATGTCTCCACAAAGGATTAGCCTTCCTGCCTCAGGTAAAACTGAAATATATGCAATAGTATCCTCTGTGCAGATAAAAGTAAGATAAGATGGAAAAAGTAAAAAATTTCATAGGATTTAGCTAGTTTCATCTACTCTCAGCCATACCTTTCCAACTGTAACATAAAAAGAATTCCCCCCCCCCATGCTTCTGTAGTAAAATTCACTTGTATTCACAGATCTATTTTGTAGGAGTTGAAAAAATGTCCTTTTTGTATACTAACACATTCACTCAGATTTTTATTTAGGCACTTTTAACAGTGTATTAAACTTAAAACTAGTCAGACTTTGTATGTGAGAAGCATAAACCCAGACATATGGTTTCAATTCAAATATCCCAAAATCTCAGTGATAAAAAAACCCTGCAACAACATTCCCTTTAACAAACATTTTTATAAAATTCTACTTGAAAAAACAGGTGAAGGAATTACTTACAGTCAGCTGTATATTTATTTTTGTGCAGCCATGGTTGACTGTTCCACAGGTTTTTAATGACTCAGTGCACACAGAGCACTCATTCAGCAGCCTGAACAGTGTGTTATTCTCCCATGCTTGAGGCTGGTGCAGAATGTCAATATGGAATTTATACCTCCTACTACAATTTATGACTTTTATTTGGAATGGCATAGCTTAGGAATTGGCATTCAAAGGTATTTTCTTGTGGCTCTGCAGATCCTTCTGCAGAGGATGAAATGGATGCTGGTAAAATTTGCCTCTGCAGCTTGACCTGGATCCCTAGCGTGGCTGTTTGCCCTGACTCTGAACCACAGTGCATGGGGTGCTTCTCCAAGCTGCAGGAACATGACCTGCCTGACATTTATGGTCAAGAAGCAAAGACCTATGATTTGCTTTAAAGTTTGGGGACTAGTTTAGTCTTAGGTATTACAGCTCTTTCAGCGTGGTTGCCTTGGATGAGAAAGCCCCATTTGGTGTCACTCACAGCCTCTGAACAGCATGTTTGGTCTCACACATCAGTTTATTCAGGTTCTTTAATCCCACTGTGGTTTATGCTCCCAGAGATTGTGCCAGCTGGACAACCTGTGCAAGCTTTCCCTAGGCAGTGTCTTCTCTGGCGCTGGAAAGTCTGAGGCAGCAGTGCTGTAGTACCTTGGCAAATTTGGAAGGCTTTCCTACAAGATTAGTTAGGTGATGCCTGAGTGTCAATATGCAAAAGAATCCCAGTGCCCAAACCCACAGAAGCACACAGAAAACTGGATTCCCTCTAGTAACAGAATAAATGCTTCTGTTTCACAGTAAGCAGCTTTGGAGGCATTTAAACAATTTCCTATTCACAGCCCTAAGAAGAATCAGCAAAACCAAAGCAATGCTGTGACTACTGTTTGAAATTAAAATTAAGAGGGTATATTCAAAAAGAAGAAGTATCTGGAAGGCAGGACAGGACAGCCCATCCTCTCCACAAGAGTAGCCCAGAGTACACCTCTGTGGGTTAAATGGCTGCAACATGTGCTGTCTCTCATACAGTAGTTTGGGTTGGAGGGGACCTTTAAAGATCATTTAGTCCAACTTCCCTGCAATGAGCAGGGATATCTTCAGCTAGATGGAGCTCCATCCAACCTGACTTCAAATATTTCCAGGGATGCAGCATCCACCACCTCTCTGGGCAACTTGTGCCAGTCTTTTGATACTCTCATTCTAAAAAATTTCTTCCTTGCATCTATTCTAAACATACCCTCTTTTAGTTGAAAACCATTATCTATTGTCCTATTGCAACAGGCCTTGCTAAAAAAGTAGGTCCCCATCTTTCTTGTAGCCCCCTTTAGGCATTGGAAGGGGCTCTAAAGTCCCAGAGCCTTCTCTTTTCCAGGCTGAACAACCTCCAGCCCCCTTGAGAGCAAAGGGAGCCTGTCTAAAACTACAGGGTTGCCTCACCTTCCCCTCCTGTTCTCCTCCCAAGTAACACCCTGTGTTACTAAATTTCCAATATTAAATGTGCAGGTGGCATCAGTAGTAGCCAAACAGAGGGAATAGCAGGAGCTGATACCTTTTTACTCTTAATTTGCTGCCAAGAATGTGAGCATAGCTCTGAGAATGGCATCTGGACATTTGCTGCCATTGCTTCTGCTGCAGTGACAAAAAATGGATTAGGAGTCTGATGATGCTTCAGCATTAATGAAGAAACTAGCTACTTTAGTAACTAAGACTCTCAGAAAGAGAAATCAAGGACTGCATTTCCTGCAGCTCTTGTTGAAAGTGTTGGGTACATTGCTCATGCTGCTGATGGGACACTGTCAAACACGGATCATGGAAATATTTTGCTCTGTATTGTAACTGGCTTGCTTTCAGCTGGCTGACTTGCAAATTACTTGAAAATAGTAGCCCTTTCTCTTTTCCTTTTCTTTTTGGTGGGGGCCCTGTGAATTAGCACAATGAATACTACAGGAAACATTCATAACTTTTTTGTTAACATAATTTTCCATAAATGTTAGGCATTCCCGGATATGACCTGTAATTCCTAGATTGTTCATTGTGTTAGTTTCAGATGATTTAGAAAATGAGGTTAATCAAATTACAGCCTGTGTAGTGCTTTCTAACAATTCTCTCTGACCACCAGCTACTGGTATTTGATGGGTAGCCTTGGGACAAAATTGTTGCATGAGAAAAATCATCATGGCTAAGAAACCTTCTGATAAAAATTATCAAACATTTTCAAAGATTTAGCAGTACTATTTGATTAGGAACAACTCAGGATCTTGAAGATCACTCTTTGGAGAAAGTTGGTACATGCCAGAGCTGATGGGGGATTAAGTAGGCAGCCTTAACCACCAGAAATTTTGAAAGCAGCTGGCACATGTTTCTGTGACACTGTAACAAACCCAAAACAGGAGTTCTTCAGCACTCATCAGCTGTATGTCAGCCACGGCAATGAAAACCATCAAGACATCTGCATCTTAAAAAAAGAGAGTGGCAGAGAAAATCTCATCAGGCAGCATAATGCCACTGACATGGCTTTTCAATAGCCCCAGGGATGGTAGATGGATACACCATTTCCCTGGGCAGCATGTTCCAGTGCTTGACAAACCTTTTGGTGAAAAATATTTTTCTATATCCAATCTAACCTTGCCCTAGTGCAACTCGAGTCCATTTCCATCTGTGCTGTTAGACAAATTAAGGCTGAAGGAAACATTCCTGTCTATATTTAATCGTGTCCGTGCCCTACCAAACTGGGCAGGGCTAGTTACATTCATTCACAAGGCAAAGCACATCCTGTCCTCACAAGACAAGGCAGGAAGTGGATGTTTTCTGTACAGGCAGTGGGTCACCCAGTTGAGCCAGCAAGTTTCAAACATCATGGATAATCTCCTGAGGGGAGGTCTGGAAAATGGGTTGACCACATGTCCCTTTGAGTCCCTTTCCCACTAATTGTTGTATACTTCCAAAACAGTACCAGTCACTTTAAGGGTAACAAAAAAAATTTGTAGAAATTCTGTCTTACCTACTTAAAACACATATAATACTAGGAGCTGACCATATCAGAACAAAATAGAAACAAGTAAAAGCCAGAAAGAAGCGAAAAAAGTGTTTTCTCACAATGACTGTGAAGGTGAGAAAGACAAGTATGGAGAGATATGCTTGAAAATTAGTAAAGATCAAAAAGAAAATGTCAGGAAAGTGTATTTTTAAAATTTATGTAATAGAGAGTGTTAACTAAATATTTTTTATCAGGAAAAAATCCATGTAAAAGAGCAAAAGTTCAAATTCTTGGACATCTGAGGCTGGCAGCTATTCAACATAATTAAAATACTGCCTTTCAGCAATCTCATCTACTTGAAAACCAGAATCCACTGTTGCTGCTACTTGCACCACTCAGACATGACAAAGAAAATATCAAATATTTACTGCAAGCTTTGCTGGATCCCAAGGCACACTTGGATTAAGTTCAGAATCCCATGCTTGTGTAGATCAGAAGATCTGTTTTACCTTCCTGGATTTTGCAAGCATTATTTAGGAGGTTCTTTTAGGTGTACACTTTGACTTTTGTGGGTCATATTTAGGAATGGGATCATGGCAACATAATTTCTCATAACCACAGGGGAACTGTGACTTCTGCACCACAGCTATATGAGGATGTACACTGGATGTACAGCACATGCAGGGACACAGCTGCTTTGCGCAGCACATCACTTAGAGGCATAGTGGTAGTTATAGAGATGAAATATTTTTTACCTTTTCCATTAAGTTTAAACCTGAAAAAAAATACATGACATCGCTATGAAATATTTAAACCATTTACTTATGCTCATTTTAAAGGTGACATTCCCCTGATACTTGAATGTTGGAATATCACAGAACATGCAAATATTTAGACAGTGCTTGCTGCTGATCCATTCCTTGTACTAAATCTTAGCAATGCAAACAGCTAGAAACACTCTATAGCAGAATCTTTTTCGAACACACACACACACATACATATATATATATATATATATATATACACACACACATGTATATCATAGAACCATAGAATGATTTGGGTTGACCTTCAAAGGTCCTCTAGTCCAAGCCCTGTGCAATAAGCAGGGACATCTTCAATTAGAACAGGTTGCCCAGAGCCTGTCCAACCTGACTTTGAATGTTTACAGGTCATCTTCCACCTCCCTGGGCACCCTGTGCCAGTGTTTCACCACTTTCATTATACATACATCTATTTATGTATATATATACACATACATTTGTATGTGCATGTGTGTGTGTGTGTATGTATATTTATATAGTTCCAGGCTTACAGTGACAATTACAGGAGGCCAAAAGCTCGAGTGCTTTGTAGCTCAGTAGGTAGCTGATCCACTACAGCTGTATTTCACTACAGTTTCGTGTTCTAACCACAACCTTTTTTCCCTACCCACTGACTCTTGTGCCTTTGTGCCAACCTGGAGGCCCAGCTACTTGCCACTTGGGGCTGGCAGTAATGCCCAGGTGCCAGTCTGAAGCCATTGCTTTCATGGTGTGAAGTCTGGAGTGGAACAGAAGGAAGGCTTCTGCAGCCCTGTTTGCATTTGCAGCTCAGGCAGCTGTTCCTTGTCTCCTCTGGGAGAAGAGCAGTGGGTCAGATCTGTCTGTGGTCAAGGCAACAGGTTGGACCATGCTGAGTGAATCCTCAAATTTTTTCACAGGTCAGCCAAACCCTTCACAACCACATCCTGCTCTTAAACAGGACAAGGAACATGGAGATGGTTGCAAACCATTCTGAGTTACTCTGCAGGAGATATGTTTCAGCAGAGTGGGAGCTAGACAGTCTTTACAGGTACACAGCACAGAGAGGAGCAGTTTTGTTCCTGGCGATGAAAATTTTAGCACTTGTTTCATTGAATATGAATAATCTTAGCCAGTTATTTCCAGAAGTACTGAGGGAAAAGTCAATTTTTAAAAAATGCAAACAAAACTAAACCTCAGTGGTAGTATGACTACTCAACAGTGCATGAAAGGCCTGTGGCAACGTCTGTGAAATTTAAAACAGTATTATAATATTAATTCTTATACTATTGACATGGCTTAACCCCAGTCCGTAGCTTATCCCTACACAGCTGTTTTTTCACTCTCTCTCCTCCAGTGGGATGGGGGTGACAGTCAGAAAAGTAAAAGTGAGAAAACCACTGGGTTGAGATAAAGACAGTGTAAAAGCTAAAGCAAAATCCATGTACACAATCAAGGCAAAATAAGGAATTCATTTCCCACTTCCCATGGGCAAGTAGGTGTTCAGCCTTCTCCACTAATGCAAGACTTTATCTCCCATAACAGTGTCTTGGGAAGACAAACTCTATCACTCCAAATATGTCCTTCCTGACCCCCTTTCTTCTTTTTCCTCCAGCTTTATATGCTGAACCTGACACCAAGTGGTCTGGAATATGTCAGGTCAGTTGGGACCAGCTGTCCCAGCTGCATCCCCTCCTGATTTCTTGTACCCCTCAGCCTCCTTGCTGGTAAGGTGGGAGGCAGAAAAAGCCTTGATTATGTAAGCATTACTCAGCAGTAATAAAAACATCCCAGTATGATTGACAGTGTTCTCAGCACAAATCCAAAACATAGCCCATGTCAGCTACTATGGAGAGAATTAACTCTACACTAGACAAAACCAGCACAACTCTAAGGATGGAATTCAGATTTCCCCCCCAGCTACAACCAAGGTGTAGCTGGCTGTGGAGGCAGTGCCTGTGTATGTGTCCAGGCCACTTTAACCATCAGTGCTGGCAGTGGTCCAGGATCCCCCTAGACCTCCATCTGTCTGCACAGAACAGCCACTGGCCTGACCTGGGGCAGGGACTGACTCCACAACAATTACTGCTGTGACACCTCTTCAGGGGGAAGCCTAAGGAAACACAGAGATCCCTCCAAGCATTGTTAGCTCATGGGCACAAGTTGCATGCTCCAGTGTGCAGAGTAACAGCCCAGATGGAGAACCAGGCAGTCCTAGAAGCTGCCCTGAGACCTCCTGCCTGTAGAAGTGAACAAATCATGCACAGAGGACAACCACCCAGCAGAAACTGTCCTGAGAGACGCCCACCCCTTATTCTATAACATCTATGTCACACCCAGATCCTATGTTTTCCACCTAAATATATGTACCTATTTTTTATATATATATGTATTTTTGTGTATGTGTGTATATATATCTATGTACTAGTATGGGTATCATTTCCATAGTCAATGGCCATCCCTCCAAAATGTCACTTGAGTTCACTTATTCCATCACTGTGGCTTCTATCCATCCTAGATGTCTTCCAGGGCAGGAGGGCTGGTGTGCTGTCAGCTGATTGCAAGCTGCATCAGAAGCTTATGATTGGTGTCCATCCTTGTTGTCCGTGGTAGTTATGGCATTCAGTGGCAATGTCATTCAGCAAACAGTATCATACAGCTCAACATTATTGTTCTCAACCAAAAATCAAATCCCCATCTGGGATTTGATGGCATTTCCCTGTTCTTCTGCATTACCCACTGTATTGAGTTTGCATGGCCAGGTTTTGGTTGCTGGGGTGCTACAGGAGCGGCTTCTGTGAGAAACTGCTGAAAGTTCCCTCCATGTCCAACAGAGTCAATGCTGACCAGTTCCAAGACAGACATGCTGCTGTCCAAAGCTAGGCCAAACAGAAATGGTGCTAACACCTCTGTAATAACACATTTAAGGAGAAGTAAAAAAAAAAAAAAAAGTTATTTTGCAGATATAACTGCAGCCAGAGAAGAACGGAGAGAAAATATGTGACAGGAAAAACTATGCAGACATCAAGGTCAGTGGAGAACAAGGGGGAGGAGGTGCTCCAGGTGCCAGAACTGAGGTTCCCCTGCAGCCCGTGGTGCAGACCATGGTGAAGCAGCCTATGCAGGGCACAGGGATGCAGAGATCCACCTGCAGCCCATGGAGAAGCCCATGGCAGAGAAGGTGGATGCCTGAGAGAGGGCTCTGAGCCTGTGGGAAACCTGTGCTGCAGCAGGCTCCTGGCAGGCACCTGCAGACCAGTGGAGAGAGGACACTGCAATGGAGCAGGTTTCCTGGTAGGAACTGTGACCCCCTGGGCTACCTGCACTGGAGCAGGCTGTTCTTGAAGAGTGACCCACAATGTGGAAGAGTGACCCACACTGCAGCAATTTGTGGAGAACTGTTGCTTGTGGGCTGGACTCGTGCTGAAGAAGTTTGTGAATGACTGTTTCCTGTGGGAGACAACCCCACAGAGCGTTTTCTACCATCTACAACTCAGTGCAGAGGTAAAGTGCTGGCCATTTCTCTTGTTCAGCAATATCCAAAACCAGCTGTAGAGCTTCCAGCTCTGCAACCTGACTTTATCCACCTTGTCCCTCAAAAGCTTCTGTCACTCACTGCATAGGGCTCCATATAGACGCTTTCTAGGTTTAATGTTCCCACAATATGTCAGGAACTTCCAGTGAAGAGAGTGCATCACTATTCATTTTCTGGTAGCTGGTTGTATGGTGGGGCCTCCTCAGCACGTCACCTTTTCCTCTTCCTCTGATGACAACAGTTGGAATTTTCACCTTCAGGCTAATTTGTGAAAATTCCAAGATCCCTGGGCAACTGGGGTTTCCAGTTCAAGCTTGCTGCATGATCAGCAGGACTCACTCCACATAGATAGCATCAATGGCATGGTGTGTGGAAAGGACTTTCCTGCATTTTTTTCAAGTACATTTGGGTTTGATTATTTTGCTTTGTTTGCTTGCTTTGGGTTTTTTTTCAGGAAACTACTACTTACTTTATCTTGTTTAAACTTTAGTTCAAACTATTATATTTCCTCAAATGATTCTTTCTAACATTTCTTACATCCAATCAATGTTTTGAATTACTGTACCACAGATCCAGGCTCGTATGACCAGATGTGGAGGATCAGGCATAAGCATGTAAGAACATTTCTTCTCAAACATTCTGACAGGACTTGTCCAATCACAAACTGGAACGCTGTGACTGGACAAGAGGTTCTGCAGAGGAGGGACAGCACTGTGCTGATCCAACTTTTTTTCTGCCTTGACACTTATGCTCATTGCACCTGCATCAACTCCTCCCCCCCAAGCTGAGGTCTTGGAGGGCCTGAAATTGCTGGTGTGGACCAAATGGCAGGAAAATATCTAGTTTGCATGAGAGGCATGCACCAGGTTAACTATAAAAGGAAGTTGATCAGTGCCCCTTTCTTTTTCCTCCCTTTCTCTTTGTCTCACTACCCCAGATCTGGACCACTCATGCAGCAGGACCAACACAGGATCTACGACCTGGCAATCTTCTTTCTTCTGTTTCTCTCTCTACTGCATTTATTTCTCTCCTGTCTTGCTTTGTCTTAGAAAAGTGTGGCTATCATATCATATCATCATATCATATATCATATCATATCATATCATATCATATCATATCATATCATATCATATCATATCATATCATATCATATCCATTATTCTATACAGAAGTTTGTTTGTGGGAGTTGGGATTTTGTTGAAGTATGTTGTAAAAATTAAGGGCTTGTGAGCCAAGGCTTTTGAGACTAAGTAGTGGGCTACTTGCCAGAGTTAAAACAATTCCACAGTAAAGCAGAAAATTCCCTGACACACGGACTGGTGTGTTTGTTCAACCTGACAAGAATTTATAATGAACACCAAGCGGGTCATGACACCAGGAAATAAAGCTGTAGATCTCTAGCTGCATAATAAAATTCCCTATAGACATATAAGGTTATGGTAACACCAGCATTTCCTTTCCTTTTTTTCTTGCAGTTATTGTCATAGCTATATTTGACCAACTCTAGTAGATGCTGGCAATTTCACAGTTCCAGTGCTTCTGGGATAGTAAGCAGGGATAAACTGAAGGAGTTTATCTCCTATTCTAGGAGAACTAGACTATTTGTCATGCTTTTCATATCAGGGAAGAAAAGATCTCTAGTCAACATAATCCTGTGTTTAAATCATCAACTACAAAGGACAGAGCTTCAGCAAACATTCAGCACAAATCAAATGAACAAAAAATATCAGGTTGAGGTCATATCATTCTTCTCATAGCACTGAGGAACACTCATGTTCAGTTTCCCCAGCCTGTCTCTGACTTGGTGGTGGCAGCTTCCACTAGTCAGGGACTGCAAAGCATTTTACTTCAAAGGTCACCTGTTTCAGGGACATAAACTCAGTTTTACCCTGAGATTTGGTCTGCAGTGTTTAGTATGCTGAGGATAGTGTGACTCTGCCCAATATCAGAAGGCTCAGTGAGCCTTCAAATACATAAAGCCCCAAACTCTTATTTTTTTTCTTAAGGTTAACAAATCATAGCAATTTTGGTGTGTTCAGGTTCCTTGATCTTGTTCAGGCCACCAAAGAGCATCCCCACCTCCTACAGGGCTGGGCAGGGTAGGGCAGGTCATCAACCCAGCAGCTCATATTCACAAAAGGGGTTTGTAGCTGCGAGTCTGAGAGCAAAAAAATTGGCATTATATGGTGTAGCTGTGAGGATGAGAGTAAAAAAACTTCTGCTTCATCAGTTTGCACCTGAATACCTTTCATCTTTATGCAGCACAACTAAAAATTGGCTTCAGACAAACACTCTGACACAAAACTTCTCATCTCAGTGAAACTTTGTGCTTTGACAGTACAGATATAAAATAAAATATGTCTTTTAATCAGCAAGATAACAGTGCTAGTGATACTTTGTGCTCACTGCCTTATTTTGCAGGAAATGTTTAGTCTGTTTGCATCTGTTTATGGAAAGAGAACAGTAATTTCCACAAAAAGAGAAAAAAGGAACAGAAAACTGGGAAAAGGCTTTCTTTGTCAGCACTGTGATATTAATAGTGCTTGCCATTTCACTCAGCAATAAATAACAACCCATTTGTTTCTTAAAAACAAAAGGCAGCAAGAACACACCCTTAGCCAAAACTATCCCAGGCAGAAAGGCCAAGTTTCCGTAAGTGCAAGACCACATTAATTATATGTCTAAACAGTCCTCAGCATTTGCAGAAAGTAATGGGTCTCTTTTAGAGTGTTACTTTTAAAACGTATTTTCAGTGCTGGGCAGAGTTGATCAGCATAACAAGCACTGTTCCCAAGCAGGGCTCTGTTTGGTAGGGCTAGGAATGCTGAAATTTTGGGAGCAGGACAAGTCCCATGTGTCTGGAGCACCTGGCTCACATTCAGTTTCCTGTCAAATAAATAAATTCTTGAATTTCTGGTTGTATCATTTCATAGAAAAAAGCTCAATTAGTTCTTGCTATTTCCTAGCTGTGAAATATTACTATTCAAGCTTCATATGGCTTAAGTTTCTTTCTAAATCCATATATAGTTACAGAATGCCTGTACAGCAAACTTGCTGATCCAGCCTAGCTGCTTACTTTTGAAAGTCTGACATGAGAAGCAGCTCTTTAAAATTTAAAGAGGCAGTATTGAATGGACCTGGAAAATAATTTTATTTTATATTTGGGTTTACCAACAGTAATGGAATAGAATTTCAGCTTTTAAATGATCTCTTTCTCTATGGATCTGGCCCACCCTTCAGAAAGTCAGTTATCTGAGGGTTTAATTCCAAGCAAGTGCTTTAAATTAAGCACAAGCTTTGTTATACTATGATATAAAGATCAGCTATATTGTTCTTTTCTGTTTCATTCACTGCACAGACATATCAATTTCTTTTTCAAAATAAGAAACTCCTTTTTAATTTCTGAGTTTTCTACAACAGCATATTACAAAGTTAGCAGATGTGTGTAATATGTACTTATGCAATCTCATCTGAAGTATGATGAAGTTTATAACCCTTTTTTCTTAGACAGAGCATGAGATTTTTTCAATTGCCTTAGACAGAAAGAATTGATTCTCTTTTCAAATTGGAACACTTAACCAGAATAAGCAGGTTCTTCTGAAGTCAATTAAGTTTAAGCACAAGGTCTGAACTAAACTGAATTCTGTTTCTAACATGCCATAGTTAAGCTTTTTGCTTGATGAAAAATCAGACAGAAAGAAAACTTTATCTCAAAGATGTGAATGGATTTTAGATGGGAATGGCTTTTAATGTAGATGAATGATTTTGTGGCAGCCCTTCAGATTATGAAAGCACTGCCAGTGTCACACAAGACTTGGATCTGATATAGAGCAGTTTTCACATCACAAGACCCAACAGCAATCAACAGAATTTTATCATTTTTTTATACTTATCATTTTATGCAATTAATGACTGAAATTGCAATGACATTTTTACCTTTGCATTCACCACTGCAGTGAACTGATAGTGAAGAAGACAGAAGCAGAGTGGTGAGATGAAACAAAGCAGAGGTGGTGAAATGAAATCAAGAACTCAGTGCTGAGAAAAACATGCATCCTAACTCCCGTGTGTGCTTAGCTTAGAGTGTAGGTCTGCCCAAACACCTATTGCTCAGGGAGACACCTGGGATCCTGCAAGTGAAAAAGAATTGGAAAATTATGGATTATCTCTTCTACCCACATCACCTTTGCTGCTGGGTTCACTGAGTACCACATGCACGAAGACTCTTCTGCTGAGCCTCATTCTTCTTTGAAACAAGGCCATGATTTATCACCTACAGTGTCTTTGAGTGCTTTAGAAGAGAGCCTACAGGAAAGGGAATGTTTGCTGTTGCACTCCTGTGATGACCCATTAACAACCTTTTTTTCTTGGTAGTGAGGGTTTTTTTGGTGGTGTTTTAAAATTAGTTCTAGTTTAGATTACTGTGAAATACTTCCTCAGATGACATCCATGCACATCAATTTTGCCCCCTGTTTTCAAACAGACAGTTGTCTTTTCTATTTCAGGAATAAATTTAAAATACTAACAAAAGCATAAAACCAGAACAATAAAAAGAAAGATGATTTTGTTATGCTTTCAGTGGATAGTTTTTAACAAGAACCTGGGCCTTGGTGTCCATCAGCCCTTTTGCCCACAGAAAGCAGCACCATGTTATGAGGGACAACCACAGCACATAATTTCCCATAGCTCTGCATATTTGCACACTGCCACCAATACTTACTGGTTTTGGTGATGAAAGACTATTCTTTTTCCCAGACTACCAAAATAGGACAAATTATTATTTTTATATCTTTTGATATTGACACAAACTCTTAATTTACTGAGGGGTTATCTTCATCACCAGACCTTGCAGAGGTTTGTGGAGAGAAAAATTTGAAAGCCTGTTCTGCCTGCTCAGGGCAAGGAGTGGAGACAGTGCAAATTAAGAATCCCTCTCTTTTTCCTAACTTGACATTTTCCTGGCTCTACCCTTGATTTTCTCTGTACCTGTGTACAAGTCACTTTATTTTGTGTGACATGTAATTTTTTGTGCTATTTTGAGAGCTGATTGGTACTTCTTAACACAATATAGAAAAAGTTTTTGTAGGAACACAGCTTGTGTTATATTCTTGGAGCTTGCATCTTCATGTAAACATTTAGGTTATAAGTATCAAGGTATAAGAGCACTATATGGGATGAAAAATATTTTTTTCAGATATTACAAGAATCTCACCTTGTGGAGTTTAGTTTTTGGGACAGACAGTGCTGTCTTAGCTTATGGGCATAGTTAATTCTTCCAGATGTCAAGGCCATGTTGGATGAGGCTCTGATCTAGTTGAAGATGTCCCTGCTCATGGCTGGATGACATATAAAAGTTCTTTCCAACCCAAGCCATTCTATGATTCGATGATGTAACTGGAATTCAAATAAAGAATAACATTGTGCTATACTAGTTTCAGAATTCAAACACAAATGTGAACACGATAATGGAATCAGACAAAAATATCTAAAAAAAATTGGACCTGAAATGCTTCATTGAGGTGCCTCAGCTTCATCATGATTTCACTGAATCCAATACAGGGATTTGTGGCTCCCCAAAAGAGCAGTTTCCCAATGCTATGGCAGTTATTCCCAGGTGAGGCCCAGACACTACAAACAAACATTACTCATTAGCAACAGGTTTAAGAATGACTACTCCACTGAGTATCTGGAAGAGCCTCTTTGCTAAAAAAGAGTTGAATTTAGTTTGATTTAACTCAAGCTAGACTTTGAAGAAAATAAAATTTCCTGGAGGTTTGAGACCTGGCTTCTCAGGGACCTTCAGAAGGGAAATTTGAATCCCTGAGGATAGTCCTTGGCTGCTGTGGTGGCTGACATGTGTAATCCTTTCCATTACCTGATCTCACTCCTGCTTTTGCAGGATACAGCTGTCAAAGAATGACACCTCGAAATGTCTTGTGAAGAATTTCACAGGAGATAAGATTTTAATAAATCCTCAATCATAGTAAGAAGCTGTCTAAGTTTACTAATAGATCACCCTTCAAAGGTAAACTGGTTTTTAGTTGGGTCTCAGAATTAATGGAACATTCTTATCCCTTGTTTATGTCTACTGTGATATTCCATAGAATACCTGGAACATTCAGTTTATGAATTTCTGATATTTCCAATTTCTGATTGGGCCATTTTTTCTTTGTTAATTTTCTTCATGTAACCAGTGGAGGTTAAAAGAAAAAATAAGAGTCTGTTATCTTAAAACATATAAAATTAAAATGTCACCACTTAACTAATGAGTCCAGCAGCCAGATCAATTCACTCAACTATCAAGCATTTTTACATCTCTACAATAAGACTGCTGTGCTGTATTTCATTCTTTGATTACTGCTGTTCTCATAACCACTGAGAACACTACAGATCTGAGAGTCACAGAATGGTTTAGTTTGGAAGGGGCCATAAAGATCATCTAGTTCCAACTGCCCTGCCATGGGCAGGGACATCTTCCTCTAGACCACAGCCCAGCCTGGCCTTGAACACTTCAAGGGATGTGGCAGCCACAGCTTCTCTGGGCAACTTGTTCCAGTGGGTCACCATCCTCACAGTAAAAAATTTCCTCCTAATATCTAACAAGTTAGAGAGAATGTAATACAAAGATGTTGTGGCTTACAAATTTATCTTTTGGTGCCAGTAATGACTATTTGACAATATGTTATGGCAATGGTTGTTAGCTGCCATCAAAGCAATGTACAGATCAGGGGTAAAAGTAAAGGAAAAAAGTAGTTATAAAAATTGCAGTCAGCATACATGCTAAGGGGGGATGAAAATGGAGGATGGAGCAGGATGGAAAGTTACAGACAGTTATACCAATATCTGAAATTCTAGGGAGATATTGCTGTTGCTATATCCATCTCTAAATTTGGTCAGCATGCCTGACTTCCCACACACAGTACATGCTGAGGGGGCCTAAATGGAGGGTGGAGTGAAGTGGAAACACCACTCAGGCTCTGTTGAAATCCTTGCAGAAGGGGAAACTATGTGATTCCTTGTACCTGATAAGCCACATAGCACCTGTCAAATAAGGGAGGATAAAGATTTCTTGCTGTTGAACCAGCAACCGTGGTGAGATCACAGATGCCCACCTCCATTCCCAAAGCTTACCTCAGATGCAATATAGATGTTACCCACCTCCAAAGTACGACCACTCCTCACTGAACATGATACATGACTGGTCACTCAAGCTCCACCTAAACATAAGAATTAGTATAAAAGTAAGTTAAAAATGGGGAGAAGATGGGGAAGACTTCATTGATGCTTCTGGCATCAGTCAAGAGGCTGAACATATCTTCTCCACCATAGGGATGTCTATAGGGTAAGAACTGAGTCTGTACACAGATTGCTTAGCTCAAGCTAAGGTTTTTTAGTGATTACAGCTTGTTAGTATCTTGCTTTGGATAGGTTTCTTCAGCCAGATACCATCACCTTCAATCTTCAAACCTTCACCTTAACAATCTTCTATTCTTTTACTAAAGAGTGTTCTGTAAATTGCTATGTGTGAGTCCTTCAAGGGGGTTACCAGCTGCCATCACTAGATAACGTACTTGACTGCTGAGACCTGGAAGGGGGTCTCTCTTATGCGGCTGGATAGTCTGAATCTTCCCTGAGGCACCAACAAACCAATTAAAGGTGTGGATACTTGGGAGAGGGTCTTTCTGTTTCCATGTGACTCTGAACTGCCCTCCAATCCAGCAGACTTTTTAGCGAAGGGTCTCCATAACTGGACTCTAACAGACTTGGTTGTGCACAAGGGTCTCAGTTGACCCAAGGCACTGACAGACTAATCAAACACAAAGGGTTTGAGAAAATCTCCTCTTTGACAAGATCTTTGAATTTACATGACACAATTCATGCAAATGTTATAGTAACTTCCCAGAAAACAAAATAAGAGACAAGATTTAAATAGTGAATTGGAACAAAAAAGATTGAGAAGAACTCATCCTTAAGATATAGCCAAAATATGTAGCTCACATATTACTGTTTTCTTCAAAGGTAGACATAATAATTCAGTTTTGAGATAGGTCTTTATTGACTTACTTAGCTAGACTGACATATGCATTTAATACTTTAAAGTACATTGACGATTTTCTGATATAAACTAAAAACCACCCTATTTTCTTGTGATTTATCAATTGCCTATAAAGACAAAAGATAAATCACTGATGTGCATTATCCACTCTCCCTCTCTTGTAAGATTATGCAGGTCAGTTTTTGCACAATCTATTTCTGTGACAGCTAATAAGTTAGGTGACTACTAACTTAAAACTGTGTGAAGAAAGGTGTGTTAAAACTGTTTCCATTTACTGTGCATTTTTGTTCAGTATGAAAAGGGGAAAAAGAACACAATTCCATTGTCCAGAAATAATATTAAATTCTCATGAATTCCTCCTCCTTATATTTTAAGCTAAGTTAGAAATTTCAACTGACCTAAATCCTGAAATCCAAACCCAATGAAATTATCAAAAGAGTGAATTTTTAATGATCATGACAAACCCCTTGCATGCACTAAACAGAGCTGGAAAAATGCAGGATCTAAACTAACTTACAAGGATGGCAGATTTCCACTAAAAATAATGCTTTTGTTAACGACTGATGTCAGTCTTGCTTATCCAACATAATCATGCTGTCTCAAATTGCTCAAATTCCCCACATTGTAATTTTATCATTTGTTATTGTAAGAAAACACTTATTAATGGTTTTAGGAGAAAAAATCTTACCTCTAAATTAATCAGGAAGCATTATATAATCCAAGATAATATAGTCTTATCCAAGTCTTATTATCCAAGTGTCGCAGTTTGGACAGGTG
>VZRX01015549.1:0-58043 GCA_013398075.1 Notiomystis cincta | reverse complement strand
AAGGCTTTGGCTGAGGCAGAGGCAAAGTGATCTGGGAGTCTTCTCAGAAGAGCAAGGAGTGTCCTTGGAGCAATTAACTGGAAAATAAAGAAACCAAGTTGTGAAAAATTGAGCCCCTGAGTCTAAATCCCAACACAGTCCTACTGTGGTAGAGGCTTGCAAGCTCTGAATGACAGATTTCCAGATTTTCTGGTGTACTGGTGAAGAACTGAGATGAAAAGTGTGTCCCAGAAACCATATTCCTAAACCAAACTGAGATGCTGCAAAGCCTGGCTTTTGTGGAAGTTTGGATCTGTTGTATTGACCCCACAGATTAAACTGTGAATGTAGGACTCACAGAACAGAGAAGTAAATTTATACAGTGTTTCTGCAAGGAGGTTCTATATGGACTTGTTCAAGACAGAAAATACAGATCAATTGTTCTCCTCAAATAAATGCCTTTTAGAAAAAAGTTTTATAAAAAGAAGCAGAGAAGAGTAAATCTTCTCTGAGGCATTGCCATGGTAATAAACCATGAATTTTTAAATAATTTTTTCAATATCAGTCCTGCACTTGGTTTGCAAATTAACTACACATTTTTAAAACAGGTATCTCCTGATATTTTCAGTGTTTTACCATATTAATTGTGTATCAAGCTCTTCTCACTTACACACTGATTTTTCTGACTACTTCAAAGGCACTGGAGGTTGTCATCTATTCATGTCTCTGAGAACTGGGACTTCTAAAGCATCCATGAGGAATTTTGGAAATTTGGTTACTGTATTTCTCCCAGCTACATTTTTTTTCTTCTTGGGCAAAGCCGTTGAGGGAATACCCTGTATTTAATTATTTAGGACAGTAGTGAGCTAGCTTTTAATCTAGTAGACCTCATTTTCCCATATTTTGTGCTGTAGGCAACCCAGTGGGTTATATGTAAAAATATCAATCAGATATCCTTTTAATGTTCCTGTGTCAGAATTATTATCACCATTATTTTAATGTCTGGAGAAGACTGGTTTAATGATATAAATCTACGTCCTCCCTTTCAGTTATTTTAATAATAACTTTGAGCAGCATTACAGCAGAATTATACAATCACTGGAAGAGCAGAACAAAACTGCTGGGGGCAGTGGTGCTAATGAAATATTTTCCCTTACATATCTTTAAGCTACTTTTCCTTAGTGCATCTCTCCCAACTTTTCATTGGAGTACAAAGTTTTGGCTGTGCTTCCCATGTTGCCTCCTATGGTGTAGCTAGTCCAGATTTAAGTCCATGATAGCTGGCCAAGTTTACAGTTTCCAGTTTATTTTTTGGCTGGTTTACAGGTCATAAATCCATGTTGGTTGTCTGGTGGGACAGTGCAATGATTATGAGCTTTGGCACTAGCTTGGCTCTCTTCTGAAATTGGCTACCAGTTCTTAAAAAAATATACAGGGACTTCACTACATTTGTCATCTTGATGTTTCTGTCAAATTTCACTGAACTTTAGCCAGCAGGTCCTTGGAAACAGGACTGTCAAATGGTGAGGCAGAGGCTCAGGAAGCAGAGCACCACTAAGTCACATCTGCTTCAGAAAATCAGCCCAATTTCATTAATGGAAGAAATAGGAAGAGAATTAAATTTGTCCTGGCTCCCAGGTGTTATTTTTAACTCCCCTCTCACAGTCTAGTGCACATGTTTTGATATTTCCCCCTTTTTTCCTCCTTAGATAACCATATACCTCTCTTTGTCCAACAGGAAAGTGCAAGTAGGTGCATCTGAACTCTACTTTGGAAATGAAATGTAGCAGTTAATTTGCAGCACTGCCAGCCTTTTCACAGCAGAATATAAAAGGACAACTATTTCAAACTAATGAAAGTGACAGTGGGGTGAGGTGCCTTTTAAACACTGCAAATTGGATGGGTGCATCAGGAGTGTAATTTTAAAGGAATCTGACAAGGTCGTTTGCAAAGAACAATTTCCTTACTTGTCGAAAGGGTTTCAGGCCTCCAAAACTTGGCACTCTTGAGTTTTCAGGGTACTTTTGAAGTTGGCAGGCTGCCTATTTAATATAATTCTGGACTGTCATCTGAATTGTATCTTTCAGAGCTTCAGATTATCTTCTGTAGAAGAAAGCAGTGCACACCAGGCTGCTGAGGGTGGCAAACTTCAGTTCTTAAAAATTAAATTAGACCGTCTTCACAAAAAGTTTCTCTAGGGAAAATTGAACTGAAATAATGTTAAAAGATATTTCCATGCAAATGTATGGATTTGTGACACTCTCACTTTTTTTAATGCTACATATTAAAGGTAAAATCCTTTTTGGATTCCTTTGAAATGAGAGAGTGGCCAGGTAGCCCACACTAAAATGCTTGTGGGGATGTGATAGCAAGGGCTGTACTCAAGGGCTCTGGAGACCTTTGCTGTCCTGGAAAGATTTCCTCCACCCAACCCTGCCTAAGGGAATGCTAACTGGATTGATATGGGTTTATTCAGATCCTGATATGAATGGAAAGTTCTCATTAGTAGTAGGTTCACATGGATTAGGAGGAAGCTCTGGAACTCAGGATATGAAGTGCAAGTCATAAGTGAAGTTGTAAGAAGACAAAAAATCAGGGAGCTATAGCAATGTGAACTGGTCTGAAGAGCAGGCTTTTGTCATGGGGAGAAACTTCTGATCTTTGTTGACTTGTCCCCTGATAGGATGAGGGGAAATGACTTTAAACCAAATATCTAATCTTCAAAGGAGGGCAGATGTAGATTGGATATCAGGAAGAAATCCTTCACACTGACTGTGTTGAGACACTGGCACAGGCTGCCCAGAGAAGCTGTGGCCACACCATCCCTGGAAGTGTTCAAGGCCAGGCTGGACAGGCTATGAGCAACTTGGTCTAGTGGAAGGTGTCCATGCCCATGGCAGGGGATTGGAATAGGATGATTTTTGAGGTCCTTTCCAAGCCAAACCATTTTAGGAATTTATGAATCTATGATGCACATCCAAGGTCTTGAAGGCCAGAACCTGCTTATATCTTTCAAAGAGCAGAAGAGGATAAAATATTGAAATAATAAACACTTGCTTGAAATGAAAAGTAAATAAATACATAACATAAGAATAGAAGCATGAGGGAAAGGTTTGAAGTGGTGCATCAACTGGAAAATATTATTTTAATACAATTGTGTTCTTCTCTGCAGGGTGTAGTAGCAGTGAATGCTGTGCAAGGCACCTTTGCTCTCACTGCTTTGAGATGTACTCCCTTATTTTTATTTTGGGATGGACTTAGTTCTATTTATCCCTAAAAATATTCTCTATATTTTACAGAAGTTCCTGGAAATTAGTGGATTGTGGAGAAAAAGACAATATAAAAACAGGGATCACAGGTTACTGGGATGAGGACTGGATGGATATCTCCAAGATGAGCTGTTCACAGGAAGTCCTGTGCACAGCACACTTATTCAAGGATGCTGCTTAGAGGTGTCTGTCCTAGTGCTTAATAGGTTTCCTGTCTTGGAAACTTGTTTTCCTAGTTCCCACAGAAGAGATGGGAACAGGAGCTCATTATTCTCACCTCTCACATGACTAACAGGATCGCTGGAACAACTTGCCCAAGGAAGTTGTGAAGTCTCAATCCTTGCAGGTGTTAAAAACTTGAATGGATATGGCCCTCAGTCACCTGCTGCTCTAGTTGACTCTGGTCTGAACATGGGGGTTGGCCCAGATGTTCTCAGAGGTGCTTTCTGTCCTCAGTGACTCAGTGAATTATGGTCTGGAGTGACTACATCCACAGGAAAAAGTTAAAATTTCCATGGTTAACCCTTACTTTGGCTTGTCTCTTTAGGCTGACACAAAAAATTGCTATGCATTGGCTTTTGCAATGTAAGTATTTAGCCTAGAAACGTGCTGAAATCACCAAAATCTCACCACATGCCTTATCACATCTTTACCATTTGGGGATGGCTTCCAGTGTCCATAAAAGTTTGTTGAATTTGAACTGGTGGCTGAAAGGTTGTGTATTCCACTTGTGCATCTCAGCTGCTCCACTTTACAATCAATCCATTCCTGACAGGTGCAGTAGGAGCTGGAGGAGGGAAGAGTGACAGGAAGCATTGGAGGTGTACTCACCATTACTTGTGGAGAGAATGGCTGGAAGAGAGTTCTCCCTATGCCCTTTTTCACAGACCAGCACAAATCACCAGCCATTAGTTAAATATGGCCATTTATCAGCTGAAGGGAACTGGGGGATGGTGGAATGGGTAGATATAATGAAGAGTTATGAGTTTCAAGGCAAGAAATGTTCTTTGTTTCGGGTGGCGTGAAGAGGAACATCTAATGAAGCTGGGATGAAGGTGAGCAAGGCAAAAATTGGCTTGAAGAGAAATTGCTGGCTAAGATGGAGTGCAGTTTGGTTCTGAAGTGACATCTTGGGTGCAGTCATGTTAATTTAACAGTTATAACCTAGTCAAGAGAGTCTTCTATGGGAAACAATCCTGACCTGATAAGGAATTGGGCAAAAGCATCTCTGTTTCCTACAAATTCACTTTCTTCGCTCAGATCCTCAATTCTAAGATTTAAATCCTTTAGGATTTTGTGAAGAAAACAGATTTCTCTTTACATGTATTTCCAGCTCTTTGATCTGGGAAATAGGGTCATCTATTAAGCACTGATTATGTGAAGTATGAATACTTTGATTAGCAAAATTTCATAATTTTTCCACAAGTTCTGTTCAAAAATATCATTTTAGGCAAGGTGAACCTCTGGCATGAATGAATTTCATCATTTTGTTAGAAGCAAAATCTCTTTAGGAGCTTTTATGTCTAAGGTCTTGCAGAGATTGAGGCAATTGACATTTAGTTTTGAGCTTCCAAATCATGATCATTCATAAAATTCCTGTGAGCCAAAAGTGAAAATGTTCTTAAGATACTGGATAAATGTATTTACTATTGCTCATACAGGCTAATATTATCGTGCACATACAATAATTACTAAAGGTCTTCTTATTGACTTTACTGTTTGAGAGAGACCATTTTTTCTATTAGAAACATTTATAATTGTTTTCCTGTAATTGTCCTAGCTAAGTTACAATTGTGTCACATAATGACCTTTAAAAACGTGTCTAGAAAAGCCTGCAGCTGTTCCCTCCTTGGGTTCTCTCTACTGAGTTATATTTAAGCCAGTGTCTCTGAAACCAGGCAGTAATAAAAGGGATATTATCCTTAGCAAATATCTTAATCATGGTAAATCTCTGTTGCCCTACAAATGACTGCATGGGGGATTAGAGTGGAGTAAGCCATTTGCTGAATATCACTGCCACCTTTCCGAGGCCATTTAAGCGTGTTTAATTTTTCAGGGTGAAACACGAAACCCACTAACACAAATGTTTGCATTTGGCCTGAATTATATCCAGACTGTAACAGTTAGAGCAGGCTTAGGACCAGATTGTGAGTGATCTGTAGGAGGCCAGTTCTGCTTGGGAGAGTGAGAGAGAAAAATGCATTTTTGTTCCCAGTCCCAGCTCTCTTGTGTCACTTACGCTGCCTCGCTTCTTTTCAATATTTATGTAAGGCTATCATGGGGTGAAGTACCAGTAAATATATGGATGAGGCTTAGCTCTGTATTTTTTTAGTATCAATCACAGTCCTTACTGTCATCCAGTGCCTGGGAGCCATCAGTGTCTGGTTTGGGTTCGTCCTGGCTAAAATGGAGGTGACAACGCTATGAAGTACAAAATACTTCCAGGGACTTGTGTCCTCCCTGGCCTCACTTTCTATCTGTTTGTTTATGCAGATTTCTATCAGGTTGCCCAGAAACACTGGGACTCCCTGTTTTCCAGGGGTCAAGCTTAAGGGAACCTCTTGAGAGACTGAAGTACTACTGTGCATTTCATGCTTTCTTTTTGCCCTCCTTATAAGAACGCAGTGTTTTCCCTCTGTGCCTGCCCAGGCAACTGCAGCCCTAACCAGTTTGGGCTCAGCCAGAGCCTTGGGAACTGGCAGCTCCAGGAGGTGTTTCCTGGGGCAGAATTCAGTGACTGTGAGGTGACACCTGTTTCAGGTGGCACAACCCTCTTACTCCACTCTGCAGTGTGCCAGGAGCACATCCCCCACAACTGCCCTTGTTCCCAAGGATGTGCACCCGGGTTCACCTCCCCAGCCTGATTTCTTTCCCCATGAGCCCTGAACATGACTTCCCAGAGTGGCTGTGAGGGTAAGGACTGTGAGTGTGAGAGGCAGGGTTTTGTTGTTCAGAGGATCATGGAGTCATAGAAGAATTTGGGTCGGAAAGGACTTTAAAGATCATCTCGTTCCAACCCACCTGCCATGGTCAGGGACCCCTTCCACTGTCCCAGATTTGTCACAGCCCCATCCAACCTGGTCTTGGACACTGCCAGGGATGGGGCAGCCACAGCTTCTCTGTTCCAGTCCCTCACTGCTCTCACAGTAAATTCTTCCTAATATCCAATGTAAACCTGCCTTCCTTCATCTTAAGGCCATTCCCCCTTGTCCTGTCACCACATGTCCTTGTGAAAGTCCCTCTCCAGCTCTCTTGGAGCCCCTTTAGGAACTGGAGCAAATTGTTGTTGATTGTCTCATGACTGCTGGACTGATCTTCAGCAAATGATGTCTGTCCATCCCAGTGTTTACTGTGCTCAGTGCAATATTCTCTGTGTTTAAATCTCAGGCAAGTTTCAAAATGACAAGCCTTGACTTTGAATAGTCAGCAGAATTTAATAAATATTTGAATGACCTTAAATGAGACCATAGGATGTGTGGTTAAGCAATCAGTTATACTTGTTAATTGGGAGATGTAGCTAATAATAACCAAATTGAAAGAGGAAATTGAGTTAGTGCCTGTAAGAAATAAGACCTTCACAGTGGACCCTCTCATTAGAGACTTTAAAATTGTTATTTTTTTAAACTTAATCACCTATTTCATTTCTCAACCACTTCAGCCAGGAACAAGTATTCTTTTCTGTCACAGTGGTTTAACATAAATTATGTATAGCTTGTCTTATTGGAGAGTTTGTCTTTGTGCTTTTAGCTTGAATCCCTGTTTTTTCCCTGAGGAAAAAAGAAATTCTGTTAAGTTTATAAAGTTTCATTATACTCTGTTAAGTTTTCTACTGTATAGGCAGGTTAAAGCTTTGATTTAATCTCCCTCACAGAAGAAACAAAATTCCTATGGGAGACAATTATAGGTGAAGATGAAACCCCTTGTGTGTGTTCAGTGTATCTTCCAGATGCTTTCATGGTGATTGTGGATGAAATACCTACATAGATAAAATGGTCATTAAATAATAGAAGTTTTTGGTTTAGAAGAGCCTCTAAAATCAAGTCCAACAATTAACTATCAAGTCCACCACTGAGTCTTCACAGGTGTATGAGGTTTCTCTCTCTTTACTTATTCTGAAGGTGCAAAGAGTTTATTTCTGATTCCTGCCACTGTTTCATACACTCAGCTGGTCGTGGGTTTTCCCTGTAGCTACTGTTGAGGGAAGTCTGCTCTTTGCACAGACTCCCCATGAATGAGTGAGGTCTTAATTGTGTCTTCACCTAAAGAGATGGATCAGAAAGTGTTTTCACATTCACAAAATATTTTAGAGGCTTCAAAGTTTCTCTGCAGGGGGATAAAAACTAAAAATGTTCAGAACTTTTTGTAAATAGGCTGCAGAATGTGAAGGAAAATTATTTATTGGAATAGGGCCCAAGGTTAAACTTCTCAGCTGCACTGTGAAGGCTTAGACCAGGGTTTTCACATTCCAGTTGATGCCCTTGTCACCAGGTAACTGAGGAGGCCATTTTTTTGATTTCAAATAGTAGTTTTGAAGTTGAGTATGAGGAGTCCTTTTGTTCTCAGGTGTTTCTTTTAAATCAGCATGCCCCTGTTTTGGTATAATACATGTTTTCTCCATGCAGTTTCTTCTGACAAAATGTAATCTAATGTAGAAATTAACCTTTCTGTGAGCATGGACTAAACCTCCTGAGAAGTCTTTCAACCTAAGTTCTTCTATGATTCAACTTGGAAAAATCACCCTCCACCTCCAACAAAGAAAAATGATTCTTGAACCTAGAGTTAAAATACAGTAAAAAAAAAAATCACATTAAGTGCTAAATGCCATGGTCTAAAGACTTAAGTATTAACTTATAAACTAGTTATTAGCTAGTGTTCTCAGTTGCTGGGTAGTTTTATGCATATGGACTTTACATAAGTTCTCATGTATATATATCTACATATCTATATATCTATATCTATCTACATATATATCTCTCTATCTATCTCTCTATCTCTCTATCTCTCTATCTATCTCTCTATCTATCTATGTATATCTGTGTGTGTGATATTAGACACAGAGAACTGTTTAAGGAAAGGACAAAAATCATGTCCATGCCAGTAAGTGACACAGGGCCAGGGGCAGCCCCAGGCACTGGATGATGCTCGTGTGCTCTATGGCACCACTTTGACCTGGTGCAAGTAGAGGCATTCAAGAGAAAATGACTGATCATGCTCAGGATTTTACCATGGCTCACAAACCCTTCCCATTTGACAATCTGGATGCTGTTGTGGCTGCATTTCAAATGGTAAATAACACAAGCAAGTGGAAGGTCACTCTACAGAGGCTGGGCAGGTTGTGTTTATATTCCTGGCAGTTGCCTGGGCTGTCCATAGATGTGACACTTCAGTTGTTTTAGTCTCTTTATGCCACTTCTATTTTCTCAGTTCTTTCTTTCACACATGTAAATGTCTCACTGGAAAGACTCAGCTTTTCAAAAGGGTGTTTGTTTTCTGTGGTGTATTGGCAGGCACACAGGGGAAGGGCCTATTCTAGGTTGGGACCTCTAGAGGTTCCCATAATCCAAATAATAATGGTAAAGAGAAGGGGATGACATGAGATTTCTTATGAAATGACTGCCCAGTCTCCTTGAGAGATGCAAACTGAGTGATTGTTGTGTATGTACAAGAGCAAGAGTGCCCATTTCAAGAAGGATTTGGGGACAAGCTTTTGCACATCTGTGTTTGCAGCAGGCAGGAGCAGCTTTCATAATTAACAAATTTAGCTTCTATTGGATCTGCCTTGAAAGAATTGCTGTGATGAAAAAGCCATGGAGCATGATGATGTTTGCATTTGAGCTGCTGTGATATAGAATAAATACTTGGTATATAAAGGCTTTCTCCATGGGTGAGATTGGTTCCTAAAGATTGGCTTTTACCTTCCCCTGCCATATTACCATGTAGAAACACTCAAATGCCATGCCTCCTCACTTATCTGTCTGCAAAATGAAATTATTGGCTATTTAACACAACTGAGACATGCTGGGTTAAAATATGTTCATTAAATGTGTTTATAGTTCCAGGGAGGGAGCATGGAATGGGAGAGATCAGTGCTCCTGTAACAAATGCAGTGCTGAGGCTGGGGCTGTGCTGGGAGCTGCTGTGCACCCCTGGGCCCAGACCTGATGCTGCCTCAGCTGAGCTCACCCTGTGGGGAGGTGAGAGGGCCCTGCCCTGCTGGGAGCTCACCTCTGGATCAGCTGAGTAATTGAGTGTTTGTTTCCTTCCAGATGAATACAAGAGCAAAGTAGCCTGTGAAGACGACAAGCTGAGGCTAAGCTGCAAGAAGAGCATGGTGATAGCCATTTACTCTGCAATCTTTGGGAGGACACAAGGAGGCAGCCTGGAGTGCCCATACCAAAACCTGGGGATGCCCATGATTGGTAAGCTGGGGAATGGCTTGATGACACGCTGATGTGGGCAGGGTGATTTCATTTACTGTCATCACAGCAGAGCTGGCACAGGTCTTGGTTAGAAAAGCAGGACTGGGACATGCAACCTGCCATGGTGGTGCTCCTGATGTCAAGAGGCAGTGAGCTTCAGCATGAGCACCAAAGTGAGGTGCAGCCAGATGTTCTAGCTGGGTTACCAAGCCACAGGCTTTTCACAGATTCATCTGATTATTATGACTGAAGGTGCTCGAATTTCTTGCTCAGTTTTCTGTCTTCATGGTGGTTCATACACTGAACCTCTGCCTGTAACATGGAGGAGCATATTATCTGGGAATGTCATGTACCATCTGCAGCCACTGAAGCCTTGACATTGCATTTAAACTTTTACTGAAGTTAAAGCAAGGGAGCAAATTCAAAAAGCAAGTTGTTAAGTTACATCGTGTTGCAGTTGGCTTACAGTACCTTCAAGCAGCTTCTTTACTCTCAGACTATCAGAGTCTCTTACAGTCATGAGTTAAAGATAAATAATTGAAAAACATTCACTGGAACTGTCTGTTCTTGAGCCAATGTGAAATGACTTTGAATATTTTAGGCTGTGGCAGAGAAAGCAACAGTCACAGGACACAATCCTGTGCTCAGCATTCCTCATAATTCTTCTCTGCAGAGCTGAGAGGGAATTCACTGGTTTCCCAAAGGAATTGCCTCCAGAGAGGGAAAGGCTTCAGAGGAGACTGCACAGGGAATATTGATCTGGTGCTATTGCCTGTGCTGAGATCTGTTCAGCTGCATCTGGGGATCTTTGGCTTCCCAGCTGCTGATCCAGGGCCCATAAGGAGTTAAATGCTGTTCAAATGGAAGCATGTTGAGTGAGGGCTTCAAAATATGATAAACAGATGATGGATGTCAGTAGAAACCCACAGGTGGAAAGAGGCCAGTCAGGTCATTTGTGCAGCATGGAGAGTGTCTTACTTGTGTAGCTGTGAGAATCTGAGCTGAGCTGTGCAGGGTCTCCTGAGGTGACCAGTGCTCCTGGATGTGCTCCTGTAGCCCCCCAGTTGCCAGGTAGCAGAAGCCACAACAGATGTTTGTGACAGGTTGGCCTGGACCTCTTTGCTGTGGTGTTTGGGATGAGCTGAGTCTGAGTTTGCTGTGGTGGTTGGGCTGCTGGGTGAGAACTTGCCAAGTTGGTGCTACAGGATGGGTTTCTGGAGCAGACCTGAGCAGCCCACAGGCACTTGCCAGTGACAAGGTACCAGCTCTTCAGTGTCAGTGTAAAGCAAAACTGTGTGAAGCCACAAAGGGTAAAAGCTTTACTCTTCTTTGTCCAGATGCAAAGTCATGAAACTTGTCCTGGCTGAGAACAGGGTGTGTGGCACCAGAAAACGGGCTGGGAGGCACAAACAGGGAGAACAAGCAGTGGGGTCTGACAGCAGGGCTGCACAGCCCAGAGGATCTCCAGCACCTGTGTGCCCTGCTGTTCTCAGACCAGCCTTGTGAGCTCTACAGATTGGAATGTTTGCCCAAGGAAATGAGGTGTCAGATCCCAGAGTGCAGCACACAGTCTGCTGCTGGGATGGGGCAGGGCCTTCCTCAAGTGTCAGCTCCTACATGAAACTGCTCACATGAGCAGGCTCAGTGCAAGACTCATTACAAGTGTAATGCCAGGTCAGGGCTGGGAATGCTGAGGAAACTTTATGCTAAAATCCAGCTCAAGGTTTTAAGCTGTGAACTGATGCTAAAAATGACTGAGTTGTTGAACAGAAGCAAACATCCACATGTTTGGAATTGCTGGGGTCTCAAGTATCTTCAGTCAGTCTGGTGCTCCTGGGTGCTGTGGGAGTCGGTATATCCTGCCTGCATAGGAGCAAAGGGAGGGTGGGAAGGGTGTCTGGAACATCTGCTGGCTGCATGCCCTGCAGGGCTGGGGAGGAGATGTGAGGAACTCACCATGGAGCAGTGACTTCCCCAGGCTTTCCCAGGCATTTGGGCACTGTGTGTGTAGGGTGAAAGAAACTACAGCTGCTGATGCTGATGTTTCCTTGCATGCTGAAATCCTGAGCAAATTTTGGGGGTGAGGGTGAGCTTAACTAAAAGAAAATTGGGGGTGAACAGATGGTCATCCCCAGTTCACCACGCTCCAGCCCTTAAATCCCAGTCACGTTTGGGAGTGGCTGTTCAGGTTTCTTCAGCTACAGCTCACTGATCCCCTTGGCATGAGGCAGTCCCTGCTTATCACAGCCTTCCCTTCTGCCTGTGTGAGCTGACCTGGTGGGGCAGAGCTCCAGTGATGCAGCAGTGGGAAGGTGAATTGTGGCTGTAGTTTGCACTTCTCTCGGCCCCACCAAAATCAGCAACCCAAATCAGCAAAAAGCACATTCACACTGTGCTTCCCACAGCACCCAAAGCTCCCCCCCCTGTCTCCAGCTGCAGCAGGGACAGGAGCTGTGACAGCTCCCAGCTGCCACAAGAGATTGTGGGAGCAGCACTCAGGGTCCCCCAGCCTGCTCCAGAACTGTGCTCCTCTCACGGGCCTGCCTAGCCCAGCAGGCAACTCTGTTCCTTCAGGAGCAGGTGGAAACATCACAATTTATAAATCAAAGCTTTTGCTAGCTGGAGAACATTCCCCTGCACGTTTCCACAGCCCTGCAATGTGGGGAGAGCTGCTCCTTGGCAGCCTTTGATCCCAGACAGTCACAACGAGCTGATCTTACAAACATTACTGGATGAGTCAGACTTTGCAGCAACATCCAGTTCCTGTAAGGCAGAACCCAGCCATGTTCTGTACATGGGAGATTTATTCTGTTTGAATTTCATGGGACTGATGATTTGTGTCAAGTCTGAGCCTTGGCAAAGGAATTTTGCTGGGAAGTGGTCCCTGCACAACTTCACAATGATTATTTATATCCAATAGCGTGAGCTGTTTGCTGAGTGAAGAAGCCATACTTGCCCCAAAAGTGGTGAGAATTATCTTTTCTTTCTCTCCTAATGAAAAACAGTTTAGAAAATTTTCAATTTTTCTTTCTGTGGACAAAATGCACATTTGTACTGAATTTAGAAATCTACAGCTTCTGCAGGTGAAGCTTTTAAAGAACTGAGGTCAAAGTGGGGAGGGGAGGAGAGGCAGCCTAATAGAGCATTGCATAGGTAGGGTAAACCAATTCAATTTGTGTTGTTTCTGCCCTGAGAAAAAAAGACCTTTTACTGCTGTAGAAGTGTTGAGGAGATAAAGTCCACTAACAGTGAATTTCCTGGATTCTACATTAGGTGCCCAGCTGGTTTCTGAGTATCCTGGTGTTGCAGTCCTTTTAACCCAGCTATGGCTGTGCTGCTTTTGGTGATGAAAGATCCCCAAGTTGCCCTTCACATGCCAGGCCATGCCAGGCACACACTTTCTCTTTGTATAATGTCTGTGTGAATGTGCTTAGCATCTATGAAGAGAAAGTCATGGTGAAGAACTCCATCCTCTCCCTGTCATGATAAAGTGAAAATCTGTCAGGATCCTCTTTCAACTGGAAACGTGCTGAAACTTGTGTCTCTGACCGTAATGGGAAACCCCTGCAGACAGCTGGACCCCTCCTTGAATGCCTGGGGAGCTCTGAAAAGCTCCTAAAAGAATCTGACCTTATTTGTAACTCTCTTAATAAAGCCTCCACTTTGCTGCCAGCATGTGCAGAGAGCATACACAGAGCATGGGGAGGTCTCTGGGGAAAGGGCTATTTACAAGCAATGAACCATTAATATCCCTCAGCCAAGTGAGCCCTTTGCCCCCTTTTCCTGCTGTTTACAGCTGCCTCTGCCTGCATCTCCAAGTGGCTTGTTTATTCCAAGAGAAGCAATTAAAAAAATGGCCTTTTCCTACATGTGTCTGAGGGCAAGGTAGTGATCTAATTAGGAGACTGAGGAGGAAGGTCTTGGATGTAAAATGATCACCCTTTTTATTGCTTAGTGGAGCAATATCTTTGGTCATATTCAGGACACCTGACTTGTTCATACTATTCATTTTTACAGTAGCTCCCCCTCCCTGAACCACAGAGAGTGAGATGGATGTGTTCAGCTGACCTCTAACACAGGCTCCAGGACTCCCTCTCAAGGACCCTGTCTTTCTCCATCATGTACACAAAAAGCCCAAAGCAGTTTAATTGCTCATCCTGGGCAGAAGGAATCTGAGCCTGGGTTTGGAGCTGGTGCAAGATCGTGGGAACCCTGACTCCACAGCCCTGCTCTGGGTCCTGGGGTGTGGGTTAAGCTGAGCACTCTGCTGAGAGCGAAATGTCCTTGTCACTTAACATACAAGATCTCTCCTGTGCCTCTCTGAAGGGGGAAAATGAATGTGTTTACAAACCCCTGAGGAAACTCAGATGGCCAGTGGCACTCTCTAACTCGTGGGATCTGATAATGGAAGAGCAGAGGAAGGAGTTCAGCAAATGAGCCAGTGCTTTAGGTGCTCATTCCCTGGCATTTTTCATTCTAATGCAGTGACAGAAGGTGATCCAACCCAGTTTGTTTTGATTTCCTCCTCTTAATGCAGATGTATATATGACTTGAAGCAGAGTCCTCATATAAATATTTATTACACCATATAAATAATGGACCCCTCTAGTTTGTTTATGTGTGATCAGATCTAGCATGTGAATGAATGTGAAATACATGCAGTAAAACCCTCATTTTATTCCTGCCAGCACAAGGGCTTGTTTTAAGAAACTGCTGCCCCTCCAGCTGTGCATTTCTGACTCTCTTCTGCTTCACCATCAATGACCATTTTCCATCCTCTTTCCACCAGGACAAGGTTGAGGCTGTGCTCTAACATGAATCTTAAGTCAAATGCTTAAAAATAAAAGGCCTCTAAAGTGTGGAGCTGGGCCAATGCTGAGCAGTAACCCCTGGCACTGATGGGGAAGCAGAGGGTGGCTGGGACTGCAGGAAGGGATGGGATGTCCATGGATCTCTGTGCTGGTCTGACAATGCCAACCTTCAGCAGGTCCAAGTGGCTGAAAGACTCTGGTGCTTCTCCCTGTCTGGCCTTCAAAGCAGCTTTCAAGCAGTGCTGGGTCTGTTGGGAGAGCAGCAGCTGGGGGGGTCAGACCCTGTCATTCCTCTCTACAGAGCACACCAGGCCTCCAAAGCACCCCTCCTGTAGGTGGGACTCTGTGTATGCTTCATTTATATTCAGGCCAGAAACGACTTTATTATGTGTATAGCTCATGATTAAGAACATGTTTTTAGAGGCCAATCTGTTTGTATGCAATAAAACCCACAAGTATCCAAATCTGAAGGCTAAATAAATATCAGTTGCTGTTTAATTTACATATCATACCTTATTAAATTTAAATTGAAATGCAGTTCCCATTTAGAATGCTGAGTTAAAGTGGGACAAAAGCCTGCTTTCAGAAAGTTGTTCTTCAATTTTAATACTTTATATGTTTCACTTTTTGTCTCAAAACACCAGGAGGTAATTAAAATCACTTTACAGCTGTTTCTAGAAAACTCCAACTATTGTTGGGTTCCATAGAGCCATAAAAATGATTTATATGAAGTTGTTTTTATATGCACACAATAGCTTTTTTAAAAAAAAAAATGAAAAAGTCCATTCAAATGTGAGTCTGGACAAGATCTTTTTCTAAACCAAGGTTCAAGTTGGTTTTGAAATGCTGTTAACAGTGGAGTATGACCCCATGCAGTGATTGTAATTAAAAATTCTGAGACTAGTAATTTAAATAGCACTAGCAGGCTCTGTGATGCTGTTGGTCTGATATTTGAGGAAATGGAGTGTTTGTATCAGTAATATCAACTTCTTTAGTGGCTGATCTTATAAAAGATGACCATTGCCCAACTACTAGTTAAAAGCAAACCCAAAATATAATCCTAACAATAAAAGGGCAGAATTTCAGAGATTTAAATCTGTAGCATCTCAGTTTGTTTCCATGGAGTTGCTCTGAATGAAAACCAGTGTAACTTGTTCAAAACTGATAAAGTTCCTCTTAAACTAATTCAGATGTCACTCAAGAACACTGGAAAATTGTCACCCTGAGAGCCTGAGAAACAAAGGTAATGTGAAACCTGTGAGTCTGCAGGCACACCTTGCTTTATTTTAGGGGCCAAGGGCAACAAGTGACTTGCAGGCTGTGCCAGCTGGGTAATTTCTTTGGAAAATGGGCCAGTCCTGCAGCTTGTGAAGTCCAGACCTTGCTTCAGCCTAAGTCTAGGCACTTGTTGAGTATCCCCACGTTCAGGAAAAGACTTTTTTTGGACTGTAATAGGAAAGAGAAATGAACTCAGGGACTTCACAGAGCAGTAGATGTATTGAAAGCACCTTCTACTGAGTGATACTAAAGCTGTTACCTTCTTTGCTTCTTTTCTTGAATGCCTTATAGGCCAGGATCACCTCTGCTGCAAATTAAATATTAAAATTTTACTGTCCCTACCAGACTAAAATTCTTTGTTCTCTGAGACTTCTTGGAGCCATGTTTGAAACTGCCCTCAGATTCTCACTTCAGCCTCCAAACCTGAGAAATATTATTAATTTACTCAACTTTTCATACTCTAAGTCAGTCCCCACAAAATTGGAGGCTCATATATTTTATATGAGTTCTGGTTCCAGATACAAGTGTGATAAGATGATTTAAGTTCACATTAATAAACCAAGTGTTTCTAAATGTAACTATAGAATTTGTGATTAAACCTGTAATTGATTCTTCATTTGCAGTCTCTAAATGTGGTTGTTTCCTTTTAAGATAATTTTCTTTTTTCTGGCCTTCTGCTGAAGTTTCCAAAGTTTTATGAACTGTGTTGTGACTAATTTTTCTCTCTCTTTCTGTAAAACATTTTTTAATGTGAAGCTGGCCTTCTGTGCACATCCTCCTAATGTTGGATATAGATTTCCTTTCTAGCCAGTTGTTTTCTGTGGCATTGTACAAGATATACATTTTATGTGAATATCACAGCTGTATCAACGTGAAATTCTCTGCTGCAATTTGCAATAATGACATTGACCATTTATTGTTTTACAAATAGCAGCAGAGAACTTCACCTTTTAATTATCTTTGGTTCCTGCTCCTGAGCTTCTCCTGTGTGTGTAAATACACTTCTGCTTCTGCACCTTCTTTGTTTAAGGGCAACCTTTGTTTTCTGTTGGCTGAACTTCACACTGGTTAAAGTTAAGGATACTTAAGTATTTTTAGTGTGGTTTTCTCCCTCTTATCTTGTGGATCTAGACCCAACTCACCTCTTGTGTCCTCTGTAGAGGCTTGTGTGCCATGGCAGGGAAGAGAAATTCAGTGTATTTCAGTTGCCCCCAAATGAAACTGTGACAGCTTTACACTGATAAAGAAATTACCTCCCCAGGCTGCTAACCAAGAGGGAGAGTGGACAAAATCCATCTTTATTAACAGTCTTCTGCATTGGCTTTTAAAGAGAACATCAAACTTAATGGACATGGGCTGAGCTGAAAATGCCTGGGGTTTGATGTCCTGCACAGAGAGCAGACTGACTCATTGATATTCTGTGAAGACATCCTTCACAGCCTGCTGGATGGCTCATTTTGGCTGAAGCTGAGGCTTAGGCACCTCTAGCAGTTGTCCCTTTATGAAGGAGATGAAATTTGTATCAAGCACAGCTAAAGGAACATCTTTAAAGTATATGAGAAACTGCCCCAAACCAGGAGAGCTTCCTTCTGTCCTTATGACAGAAGTTCTTTTTCAGATTGAGGCAGTCACTCCTAGGTAAAGCACGAAGGAATTTAGGCAGTTGCCTCACCTGCAAGGTTGGAGTTACTTTCTGCTTATGTTCTTTTTGCCATTCCATTGAAATTTGCTTTCTCTTTTGGCAGACAAGTGGATAACCACAGCACTGATTCAGACCTCTGTCTTTGCAGAAGCTGAATTTCTCTCCTCTTAGTTAATTGACTCCTTCCATCTTTCATTCTGTCCTCTCAGGTTCATGGCTCCCAGTAAGTAACTTTTCCTCTTTTGTTCTTGAGCAGGAAATCAGGCTGTGTGTTTTGGAGAAAAATCCTGTCCTCTGCTTGGGAGGAGTGTCCTCCTTGAGCTGTCAATTGTTTTGAAATTACTTCCCTTAAGAGAAAACTTATTTTAAGCTGATCCTTTCACCTGCTCCTCAAAAGAGAGCAAGGAAAGCTGGGGTTCTGCTGATGGTTTAATTTTGAGATCTGCTCCTGATGCCTTTTCACTGAGCCAAAACATCCCACAGAATTTGTCTCTTGATCAGGTACCACCAGTACTGTTCCAGTTCCTAAACACTTCGTATCTACTGCTGGAAATGGTATTTTAGGCAGTGATTTTCTTTCTGAAGCCTTTAATTGTAGCCAATCATTTGGACTTTTTGACACTTCAAGGTCTTACATTTTCTTGGCTGAAAAAAGTAGAATGAGTGCCCCATTTTTCTTGAAAATTCACAGACTCAGAGAGTCTGACTCATCCTCTTATGAGTTGGTGGATTTTTTTCTTAGGCTCCATTTTTCTTTCTTTTTAAAGTGCAGGCATGTTAGTATTGGGTTGAACTCCATGCCCTGCTGCCTGTCCAGATCCATGGACAGCCTGTGGAAAACCACTACCTGGCAGCTTCACAGCATGCCAGCATATTCACCTGACCAGCTGTGTGTGGTCCTGCTTGCTCTGGACAGCCTGTCTCATCTGTGCAGGAGCCCACCTTTGCAGGCTCAGCATGGCTGTGCCAGGTGAGTCTGATCATGAGCAGATAAACAGATGAACAGATGTTCTCAAACACCTGCAATACACCAAACTTCACTGTGGGATTAATCACCCTTCTCAAAATTCGGGGTTTAAAACTATGTGTGGATCCATCTGTGATGGCTGCTGCCTTGGAAGAGGCTCCAATGTCCACCAGAGCATCTAAGAGTTACCAAAATGCAAAAATTAAAGAGTTTGGAAACATTTTTTTCAAACCCAGATAGGTTTTGCAATCGAAAGCAGCAATTTATGGCTCGGATTTCAGATGTGGATGTGTCACCCTTACTGGAGAAAAACAAGTAACACTGAGTAACCAAAATTAAGATATGATTAATAGGCTTTGGCTCCAGTTTCTCTTTTTTTTTCACCAGGAAGGGGTAATAAAGAAAGAGTCATGCTGGGAAGCAGCCTTAGACTGACTAAAATCCATTCATTGTGGTGAGCTTGATGATATGGACATTACATCACCGAGCCCAATGCCAGTTTTAAAGCCAACACGGTTTGCAAGCTGCAGCTGGTAAAGTCCTCCATCAAGGCTCTGTTGCCCTGATTTGTGTTTTTACCCTGACAGAGGCTGGCCTGATAGAGTAGATCAAGGAGCCATATCATATAGTAAATGCAACTGGTAAGGTGAATTACCCACTGAGGACTTGGACTAAGGGTTGTGAAATCCCCCTGGCCAGTGGTCTGCATTTGTGAAGTGATCCTGGGAAAGGGAATTCACTTTGCACCAGGAGCAAGGCTGGAGGGACATGCAACTTCTAGAAAGTGGGGCCAGAGGTACAGAGAATAAAGTGAGCTGATCCCACTCCCCCCCCAGTCCCAACTTTAGCTGAAAATAGCATATTTGAAAAGCACAGCTGATACCTTTAAACGCTTTCACATGTGAAACTTTCACCATAGCCAGGATTTGTATGTGCTCTCTGGCAGTGTACTGAAGCAATCCAAGACTAATGAAAGCCAAGGGTAACTCTGGCCCAACCTCTCCAAGAGGGCTCTCTATCATCTATGAAGTCTTAAAGCAGTTTTTATTGTTGTATCATGGGATTTGAGCTTTGTGGGCTTTAAGAGGTTCTCGGCAGGGGCCTGGCTCTGCTTAGCAGTGCTTACCTCAGACTTAGTGCTATGGTGTTGGCATTTGTGAGTGTCCTTCCCACGTCTCTGACACATGGGATCACTTGCTTGCCACTGGTGCCAGGGTGGTATCTCATAAAACATTTGGAATTTGCATTTAGCAAGCAAACAAGCAGCAGAAGAAAGGGGATCATAGAATATAAAATCATTAAGGTTGGAAAAGACCTCTAAGTTCATCGAGTCCAACTGTAACGTTGCCCTGAATGAGCATGACATCTGGTACAATAAGTGCCATGTCTAGTCTCCCACTTCTGAAGACCTGGAAAAAATTAATTTGGCCAGCTGAAGGGGACCACAGCCCAACACTGCTGCACCACATTGCTGGGCTTGGCTTCCCTGTATCTTTTTGCCAGGAGAACTGCATGGTTTATGGATAAAATCTTTCTGTTTTCTTGCCTCTCTGAGCTTTGAGGATAGGCACGTGGGGATGAAGACTTCTGATCTGGAATCACCTCCTGAAGAGGTACTAATATAATTGGAGATCTCACTTCAATGAGCTCCCCAAGGAATTACTTACATTTGGAAGTTCAACTACCTATGTGCACTTTATAACGTCCAACAGGAGTGAAGTTCAGTGTTTTTATAAGCCCGAGACAAAGGGGTAAAAGATAATGTGGTCCCTCCTGGAGCTCCAGATGACCTGGTGCTGACTGTGATTTATGAAGGTGCTGTGGTCTCATCTATCACTCAGCCACCTCTCAGATGCACTATTGACATCTTCAGTGCTCGTTAGTGAGGGAGGAAAGATGCTTGAATATGACAAGGTTTTGGCACTCAGCTAAATGAACTCCTTATCACAAACCCTTTGAAGTGTGTAAGGAAGATGGTCCCATTTGGAGGTTTTGATTGCTGCTCTTACATTTTCCAGTTCAGTGTGTTTTGTGGAGGATGAACATGTTGACAGACCAAGAAATCCAAGATGGGAGACAAAGCTAATTTCAGTGTTGGTATAGTCTTCCCTCAAAACACTGCAGGCTGCTTGCCCTGGCCTTTATGGGAATGCACAAGGCACTTTTGCTTAGAAATTGTGTGGAGGCAAAACCAGGGAAAATTCCCTGTTGTGAGCAAAAAGAAGTCTTTGAAGTGAACACTTGGTCAGAATTCATGCCTAGACCCCATTTCTTTTTTTTCAGGGCTAGAAAAATATGATTATTTCCAAGAGAGTGGCTCAAGTCTTAGCATGGGGAAAACAAGAAGAGTACTTGGATTTACCATGTGGGAGCCTGTTTTTATCAATAGAGTTTAGCTGGATCTTGTAATGTGGATGTCTCAGATGACTTTCTGCCACTCCTGCACTCACCAGATTCTGGTGTTCAGCAGGATCTGGAGGTCAGGGAAAACAGTAAAACTTGCCTAAATTGTGACTGTTTGCAGCAAGAGCCAAGGAAATGGAGCACTACAAGAAACCTCCACTGTGCTGTATTGAAGTCATGCTGGCTGCCACTTAAAAGCAGCCAGAGATTGCTTGAAATCTTCAGTAATGACCTGGATAATGGGACAGAGTTTGTAAGTGGTACCAAATTGGGCAGGGCAGTTGTTACAGTTTAACTGGAATACTGAAGTGTCCAGTCTGGGGTTGTCCAGGTAAAAAGAGATGTTCATAAGTCCAGTGAAAATCTGTTATGAAGCAGAGCAATGCAGAGTCCCCAGGCAGGTGCAAGAGAGAGCCTTTTATTGCAAAAACCAGGCATTCTAAAGCAGTTAGGCTGTTATCAGTTGCATTCCATTTAAGCACAACAAATGTAATTCAACCAACCACCATAAACCAAGATGTGAACACATAATGGTTATATAACTTGTTTTTCTACCTCCAATTCAGCTGAGTCACTTTCCCATAGTCCTCTTCTACTTAGCTGAAGTAACAGGTCTGAGCCATGATTTTACAAGGGTAAAAAGGCCCTTATTTTGTAATGTTTTACCTATCCTTAACAAAAATCCACAAAATGGTCAGGGGCCTGGAGCACACAGCAAGTGGGGGAATGCTTAGGGACATGGAGTTGTTCAGTTTCCAGATGAGAAAGCTCTGGGCAGGATCTTATTTCTGTTTTTTACTAAGGAATAGGTGGTTCTACAGAAGACTCTTTTTGGAGAAGCACAGAAGGAAACAGCAGTTGAACACCAAAAACAATGAACAGGAGCTGCACCAATAGAAACCTGATTACATCCAAGGAAAAAAATTCTTCACCTGGAGAGGGGCTTAGCCCAGGATCAAGTGTCCAAGGAGTTTGGGAAATATTTCTCTGTGGAGATTTTCAAGACTTGCCTGGGCGAATTCCTGAGCAACTTGATGTAACATCAAACTGCCTGTTCTTTGGGCAGGAGGCTGGGGAGGATAGGCTCCAGATATTGCTCTCAGCTAAATTATTGGATGGTTTATGTGCCACAGTCCCAGCAGGCAACGTTTCCCCCAGATACATTTTTCATCCTATGGTTTCCAAAAAGTCCATGCAAAAGAGGCTTTTACAATGTTGTTGTCCTACTTTCTATGTGAGAGTCTTTCATCTTCACCTGTAATTGAAGCATAGAGAGTTCCTTGTACTCTTCTGCCTATTTCAGCTGGTGCAGGTTGAGCTGGAGCAGCCTGGTAGGTGGAGAGTTGAGGACTTCACTGTGGATATTTGTGACTCTGGTGGCCTGGTCTGTGCCCAAAGAAGTTGGGTATCTGGGGTTACATGAGTACTGGTAAATCAGTAGTACCAGGGGCACAGGTACTGGAAATAGATCTCTACTGTGAAACTGTAGCATGGTCCATGGCTGGTTTGTTGCCTTGGCCCAGATAACTCTCCTAGGCAGTCCAGAAGATTGTAGAATTCTGGAATGGTTTGGGTTGGAAGGGTCCTTAAAGATCATCTCGTTCTAATCCCCCCTACCATGGACAGGGACACCTTCCACTAGACCAGGTTGCTCAAATCCCCAAAAATACAATGGGGGCCTTCTGCAAATGGACTACTAGGACTGGCCTTGTTATATCTCAGGCTGTGTTACCTGTTTGGAGTAATGCTAGTTGGCAAAACCATTCTAAGGGACAGGGTAGGACTTAAACAATAAAGGTGTGTCCATAATTTAGCCCCCTTTGGTTTCCTGGTACAGATGCTGCTGCTAAAGTCAATTTGGATGGAGACCATGGCCTGCTCAGAACTACCTGGGAAGAAGGAGGCCATCATACCAGGGCATGACTAGTGATAGCTAGAAAAGCTGTCAGTGTTGGTGTGAGGGTATATGGCCAATAAAACTCCTAGAAGCATTTTCAGTCTGATGAATCTACAGCTTTGGCACCTGAAGAATCAATTCAGTCTGTTAAGGGGGAGAGCAGAGTCTGCAGTTTGTTAGTGCTTATGTATTCCTGCATGAGGGATGTCCCAAAGACTGCCCATCTCTGGGGATGTCGGATGCAAAAGCCTTGTTGTGCCTCTTGCAGGACCAGAAATGTGTAATTCCCCACAGTCCCATGGATACAGTATGTTCCTTTGCCAGAGGGTGAAGCCCCTGAGCAGACAGCTGTGGGATGTTCTCTATTTTGTGTGAGAACAATAACAAATAAAAAGAATAGTCACCCTCCATGAAATTCTCGGCAGCACTTAGATTTGCTGAGTTTCTCTAACTGGACCTTTGCAAAAAGACAATTAATCAGGATTGCTGCATGCCAGATGTTTCCACTGGAACCTCTGACATTCATTGGATTAGAAATCCCCTAAGGAAGTTTGGGTGGTTCAGTATGAAAATGTTTGCATGGAGCCTTCTTCTTTTGTCATTTGCAGCATGTGAAATAAAATCCTGCCTTTGATTTGAGAAAAAAGACATGTTACCCTCTAGGCTTGGTTTTCTATGGCTTTCCAGTGTCTCTCATGGCTTTTATTGTTATGCTGGTTCTAGCACTCAGTACCTTTTGAGATCCATTTTTCCTTTCCCTGCCTCCTAATTAGTGACCTAAAGAGGTTTGTATTCCATTCTTTGTAGCTGTCCTGTTCCTTTTAGCAGCAGTCTGATGTTGAAAAAATGTCTCCTTGTGAGTTTCCCCCTGAGCTTGGTCCAGGCTGGACAGTGAAAGCAAACTGTCAGTCCTGCACCTAAAAGCTCAAGGCCTTATCTGTGCAAATTGTTCTCACCCTAGGTAAGAAGAGAGGCAGAACACCTGGTAGAGAAAAGTACTTGGGAAAACACTTTTGGAACTTCCCATATTCTAAATTTCTGATATGAAAACTGTTTCTACTTGCTTGGAATGAAAGTGATTAACACAATATTTCTACTTATATGGTAGATGATAATGTTGTAATTATTACACCTCATAGTAATTTTCATTAGATTTAGAAATACAACATCCAAGAGCAGACAGGGACACTGATCACCTTTGGCTTCAACTGGGGCCAGAGAGAGGGATTTGAGACACCTCTTGTGGTGGTTACAAAGATGAAACATCTTTTATTCTCAGCATTCTTTGTATGGATGTATGGAGGTTTCTGATTCTTCAGTGTTCTTTCAATTTATTAGAGATGTGTTAGAGTCAGATACACCCAGGTAAACACAAAGACTTTTAAATATGGAAATCTCACATGGATGTGCTCTCACAGTCTGCATCTGGCAAATTATTTTTAGGCAATTTCTGTTGTGAATGGGCAAATATTGACAGATAGGTATTGTTTTTCCCTTTTAGAGTGTCAGTCAGCTACTGCTCTCCAGCTCATGATCAAGCGCTGTCACGGGAAAAGAAGCTGCAGCATATATGCCAGCACCTATGAATTTGGAGATCCTTGTTACCCAGGCATCCAAAAGCATCTTAATGTCATCTACACCTGTGGTAAGTTAAATTCTTTAACTCCCACTGGGGTGTATGTTTGTTGAACAGTGGTGTGAGGAGAAAAACAAGATGTAAAAAGTTGTTGAACTTCCAGTTGGCTCATGGTGATTCTTATTTGGTCAAGAGGGGAAAGCTTTAAATCACCAGAGTGGTTTAATTCTGTCACTTTTTGTACTCATTGGCTTGATAGAAAATGCAGAAAATGTGGAAATGGTATTTTATTAACCCATTCAGCTGCTTCTTCCAGGCAGGAAAATCTGGCAGTGAAGTCAATCTGCTCAGTGGACATTTGCACACTGAATGGTGCCATTCTGCAGCAAAGCTGTGATTATCAGTAGGATCCTTATTACTTTGTTCTGTATTTATTTCATTTTGTACCATAGAATCAGGTGATTACCAATCCATAATCATCCACTGTGTTAGTAGAAAATCACTCCCAAAATTTTCAGGTAAACATTGCAAAATTTTTTGTAACAAAATACTGTTATTAAAAAAACAAACAAACCCAAAACAGTTGGTGCTCTCAGTTGGGAGCTTCAGTCATAGCATTGAGCAGGCACTGTGTTATTACCTGACTAGTCATCTTATTTTGCAACAGAGGAAAAATTGTTCCTGTCTGAGCCCTGTAGTATAAAAACAACATCTGTCTTCTTACTGTGATGACATTTTGGTCATTTGTAGCTGACATATTTGAAAATATTTCCTTCAGGGTTTTGCTTACATAGTTGTTGCTAGGATCAGCTCAGTCTCTCTCTTTGTGTTCCTTTCTGCATCCATCTGGAAGTGCAAATGTGGGTGCTGTACTGAATGTGCTGAGCAGGCAGTGGGACATGCAGGAAAGGAGAAGCTCTCTGTGCCCTCAGACAGCAATGGGTCTGTGGGTCACTCTGTGTGTGACTGCAGAGTGCTGGCTGTGACAGAAAGCATTTGAGATGGACTCAGTGTCACATTTGGTGTAGTGGCTACAGCATGGTGGATGTGCAGTGCCCTGAGGAGCAGAGACATTGATGCAGGGGCACCAGGCTCTCAGCAGGTCTGGCTGCTGTTTCATTTGGTAGGAGAGGCAAGAAGGTTGGGTTTTGTTTGAAGGGATGAGGTAAGAAGTAGCAAGGCTATCCTTGCAAAGCCCTGTGAATTTTCTAGTCGGGAAGGTGATGTTTTTATATCACTTTTCTCATAAAAAGACAGGGGAGAAGCTTATCCTCATGGGGATTTGACAGAAACGAAGGCAATGTAGCAGGAAAAACAGGAGCTCCATCCCTCAAAAATCCAGGGAAAACAAACAGAGCCCCATGAGGTATTTCCAAGAGGATTTCTCCTTCAAAGGCCTCCACAGCCTTATTCTGGCATTGTGGTCCTGGTCTCAAAGTCCACTACAAAAGGCACTAATGATCTCTTAATCTGACCTTAACTCTCTAGTCCAAGCCTAACTGCATCAGGAAATGAGTCACACTTGAGAGCACAAAATGGCATGTTTTGCTTTTCTGTGGGTGAAATCTGCCTCATCCTTTGAAGGTGGCCATGGCTCCTTTTCAAAACCATGATCTCAGACATGTCTCTGAGCTGGATTTTGTGATCAACAGACACATATTTTTCGCCTCAAAGAGCAAAGTCCTTCAAAATGTGAAAATGGAATAAACAAGAAATCAAATTCCAGTTCCATGTGCTTGTGCCAGACAGAACTAAGTCCTGGAATTCTTTTAGAAGAAAAGATAAAACCAAACACTTTGGTATTCTTATGGCCTAGAGAATGATTGCAGTGTAGAAAACCTCCTGCTGGCTGCCTCTTTGTTTCAGGTCTCCATAAAGCTGCACACATTATTGCTCCTGGTATAGTGCTCTCCTACTTTCACCAGCCTGTGGGAGTGAGAGGGGACAGGCTGGGACAAGTGGGCATGACTGCACTTCCCTATGGCCTGTGTCTCAATACATATCCCTGTCTGCCACCTCTTGCACCTGGAAACACTCTGTCCCTTGCTGCTGATATCCCTGTCTGCCACCTCTTGCACCTGGAAACACTCTGTCCCTTGCTGCTGTTTCCTGGAGAGCACTGAAAGGTGCAGTGACCCTGGCATAGCTTGGGACCTGTGATGGGTACAAATGGGTTCCTCTGAGCATCCCTTCAGCCCTTTCTGTTGCTGCTTCAAGTGAGTGACCCCATCACTCTCTGAGATCAGACAGTGCAGTCAGTCTGCTCCTCTGTCACTCCCTGTCTGCCAGACTGTGGCAGAAATGTCCTGCCATGTGTCACTGGTCTTACCTGTGAGAAGAACTGCCACATGTCCTTGGGGAGAGCAAAACCAGTGATGGACGTGGCTGTGTGGGCAGAGGAGTCTTCATGCAGACATTTCCCTCGTGAGGAACTTCAGTAACTCTGGGGACAGAGCAGCTGAGTTCTGCTTTTGGTGCTAAAGCATGGGAAGGACTGGAGAGAGACCAAAATGTCTTCTTCCAATGGAAAAAATCTGCTGAGGAAGTAACTTGTGAGGTGAGAAAAGGTAATATTAACAGAAAGCTCATGAGCTGTTAGCAGAAATCACAGCTGAGATGGACCCTGTGGCAGGTTGGTGGTGTTCATGTGGACCAGTGCCTGGTGAAGAGCTGGTGAGGTGTCTTATCTCCCAGCCCTGGAAGGAGAACGTCTGCAAGGTCCCTCAGGTCATCATGTCCACACTGTTCCTCTCCAGCCTGACAGCAGAGGCTGGGCCCTATTCCAGATCTCTAAGAGGTGAATGGATGAAGCAACAGCTTTGCTTTCTTTAAGCCATATCCATATTTCTTGAAGGTTCATTCCTCTAACTTCCATGTTTTATTGAGCATGAGAATTCCTGCCACACACACACAGTTTTGCTGATTAATCTATTCTTAAATAAAGGTGTCACCTAACTTTTTGCCCAGCTGTTTATTTTTAAAATATTGGTTGTAATTACTCCAGCCACTGGGAACATCTCAAGTCAGCAGTTCTCCATATCAAATTATAGCCCTTTGCATTGTGGGCTCAAGGCCTGCTGGCACCACTTATCTGAGAGGGAAATGCCACCAGTTTGAGTGCATGTACAAGATGATTGGAGCAAACAAGCACCCAGCAGCCTGGTGTGATAGAGATCTCTCATGTGTGCATTAGGGTACCATTAGCCCAGCCAAGGAAACACATGAAAAATCCTCCAACGTAAAAACATTCCAAACCTGAACCTTGGCAGGAGCTGAAATACAAAAGTTTGGCCCAAAGCCAGATTTAGCTAATGGAATGGTGTGGAAAGTGGGATTTTCCAGTATGTGGGTCCCATTACTGCACTAATAAATACATTAATTATTTTTTCAAAAGGAAAAGGCAAGTTCATTCTGGGAAGCACATAAGGCATGGTGAGGTTGAGTTCTGAATGTGGCAGCTGCAAGAGAGGCAGATGTAAAAATTTTAGCTCTGCCTTTTCTTTAAAATACCTTAAAATCTTAGAGGAGAAAAGAAAATAAAAAAGCATTAATGCAACTGAGAAAAATAATGTAATAAAAACTTACTAGAAGTTTTTCACTCTTTGTTTCCTTGTCCCCCAAACATCTCCCATTGTCTCTTTCTTTGGTATAAAACACTGGATTTGTAATATCTGTGAGTAGCTTGATAGTGGCTTTGTACTTACTGATAAAACTTACTGTGCTCATGACCTTTTAATTTTCTTAATTGTCCAGATATTAACTTCAAAGGCTCCCTTTAGTTCTCTATATCTCTTTCCTCTCTGGTTTGCTAGACTTGGTTTTTTGGCCTATTCTGAAGTCCTAACTGAGCTCTGCTTTAAAATCTGTGGAATTTTTTCATGCACACAGTGCACTTGGACTCAAGGAAGCGTTGAAGTGTGTGCTTTATTTTAAGACCTATATGGATAATTAACATGAAAGTTAAATATTTTCTCAAATCCTTTCTTGAATGGGGATGAGGGGCTTGTCTGTGTGTAAAGTGAAACCTTATTCTGAGCACTGAAAGTCAAGGGCACCATTCAATGTCCACTGTCCCCACTGCCTCCCTGTGCAGTCCATGGAGGCTGCAAATGTAAACTCTGTGTTAAGGACCTGCAGTTCTTTAAATGCAGGCATCCATCAGGAATGGCTTGAGGATAATAAAAGAAAAAAAAAAAGGGGGGGCTGTAATTTCTTTGTGTCTAGATGTGTTTCAGTGGGTTGGTTATCAGTCCTGATAACTGGTGACTTTTTAGTGCTGTGGTTGGACATGTGCTGACCAAAATGGAGGAAATATGGCCTTGGATGTGTTTTTGATGTGAAATCTGTCGTACATTTGGATGTGTGAGTGCCTCCTGCTTGATTCATGCTCGCCAGGAAGGGTCATTGGGCTGAGAGCTAATGAACTGCCATGGTAACTCATAAATTGCTTGGAAAATCCTGCAGTTCTGCCACATTAATAATCCTGCCATCCTGCTTTATGAGGCAATAAGCTGAGTCCCAGGGGCCAAGTGCTTCACATCCCAGAGAGAGAACTGTGCAGGTAAAGAACAAAGCCTGAGCACAGGAGCAGCAGCTACTGTTGCTTTGGGGTGTCTGGTGCTGCTGGGAGACCAAACAGGGTCAAGCAGAGGTGGTGGAGGTGCTCTGGGGCAGTGGGGGGGTCCTGACCTTCCCTTTCTCCAAGTGCTTGGGAAAACAGCCTGGCCGACTCAGAAATGTTGTGTTTAAAGAAATGTCCTTTCAAGCTGGACTGGAGGCAGGGTCTGTGTTGAACAAGGCAGCTCTGAGGTGATTGCCCTCGTGATGATGATGAGGAGGGAGGCAAAAAAGCTGCACAAATTCTCTCCTGTCATCTCAAAGGGACTGTGCTCTGGCCCATTAGCTCCTGTGCAGTAAATCTATCAATGCCTCAGGCTGGATGAATGTAATGGTTCCTTTTGCTCTTAAAATTTATGAATTCATGAATGTAGAAAATGTATTTTTATCACTGCAAAAGTGCTTTCTGTTGCTATAAAACTCAATTCCAAGACTTGCATAAAATAGAAAAGGAGCAGTTCCAGACTTCCAAGAATAAACAAAACCCGTTTACACGCCTTTGAAACAGGGCAATGCATGCAGGGTCTTGCTGGAGAAAGAGAAACACAGAATGTGTAATGCAGACTTTCTTTCTTCAAAAGTTGAAATGAAATTTCTGTTTACAAACAAATAAACATTTTAGGCAATCTAGCTCTAGGGTTGTTCCACTGAATGTATAATGTCTGGTAATTTTTGTTTAACTGGGCTTCTTGTATAATGCTGTGAAACAGAACTCACAGACATGTAGATTTGAAATTCAGGGCCACATAGGTTTGACCTACCAAAAAAAAAAAAATCCAGAATAATGGTATGACATAATTCCATGTGGCTACTTTCATTGTCAAGACACTGAGTTCAGAGGTAGTTTAGGACATCTATTCAAATCCTCTGTCTTATTTTCTTAAGTTAATTGAGGTTTGTAGTGTGATTTTTGTATCAAGACTATGCTTCTCTTCAAGCTATAGAGTATTTCGAAAAAAGCTATCAACCCCTCATGTAATGACTACAAATATTGAAAAATTCATGAAATGGGATTCATCTGACCAAGTGTAGACATATAAGCCATAGAGATTTATAGTGTAGACATTCCCATCTGAGAAAAATTCCTTTTACAGGTAATGTGGAGAAGCAGCTGCTTTTGAGGCACAAATCATCTCATCCTAAAGTAAGTGCCTGAAAGAGATGAACTGCATATTTGAAGTGACAGTTCTCCTGTACTGACTGTAAAGGGGGCTCCTGGTGCTCAGCTGATATATGGTTATCTACATGTAGAGCCTCTACAGTGCAGGCATTTACATCTACACCCACTCACCCCTGGAAGTGTTCAAGGCCAGGTTGGATGGGGCTTTGAGCAACCTGCTCTAGAGGAAGATGTCCCTGCCCATGGTAGGGGTGGGTTGGAACTGGATGAACTTTAAGGTCCCTTCCTACCTGAACCATTCTGTGATTCCATGGTTCTGTGATCTGGTTAAATGCTTTCAGCCTCCATGTTCTCATGCAAATGCTTTGGTCAAAATTATCATTGCCATGTAATGATAATACCAGTGTATCCTACTTATATTTATTGGTTTCCACTCCCACTGTTTGACAGATCTCCAACTCTTTTAGATTTATCCAAGTTGGAGAGGAACATAATGTTTATTTAAGTTCTTGAGAAATTACCTCTAGCCAAGAGTGTTAATGCTGGAAAAGTTCTCAAATAGCAGTGTCTTGCACCTCAGCTCAAGGTTATATCAATCTCTACACCTGGGTTTGGAGAGGGAGTTTCCAATTAATTGGTTTTGAGGTTTGAGGTCAATTTTCTGCATTTAATCTTTATTAATTCCCTAAATATTTCCAGGAGCTAGGATGGGGTCAGTGTATTTGCTGACTTCTTTCACTGGCTGGATGTTCTTTTAGACTTTTGTTCTCAAGGTCAGATTTGTTCTAAACTGTCAAGAACTGCAGCTGGTGGTATGGGAGAGGAGGCAGAGTAGATTTTCACCAGTGATGTAACATCCGTTACCAGCTTCTGCAAGCAAATGGACTTGTTGAACCAGCTTCCAGACTTCTGCCCACTTCCATCCAGGTGAAGGAAGAGCAAGGAGCTTGGTTCCCTTTCACAAACTTAGACCTCACATTCAGAATTAGTCATAGTTCACAGAAGCTGTTAAAAAAGCAGTGGCAGTGTGACTAAGGACTGCATCATGATGGGTGGTCAGACAAGTCAAGGCTGACATTTTCTGACTTCTGAGGCTGTGATTTTATCACCTTTGATGATGACTTAAGAATTTTTGTAGATGCACTTTCCTGCATCTCAGAGAGAAGCAAAGAGGAAACCCCTCAGTCAGTGAGACTCATAATTTGGATTCATGGCACAGGTTGGTTGTAGTTCATGGATTACCTGAGGGTAAAGGCAAGATGTGCCTTTTGCTGGCCAGTGCTGAGGTGAGTGGGGCACACACTTCATTAATGGGCTTGGAGGTACCAGCTCATAACAGGCTGTGGCAGCCCTGCCATCCTGCACCAAGGAGGAACAGGCTAGAGGGACAGAGAGCTGTTTGTGTTGAACATTAGAGATGCCACTGGGATGTGAAACATGACATGAACAGCCTCATTAGTTTAAGATGAGGCTCAGTAAATCAGGTAATTGAAAACTGTCATTATGCTGCTCCTCTTTGCTCACTGTGCAGCTCTGAATCAACCCAGGAGGGCCCGAACACGCCTGACCTGGCTGGCCCAGACACAGCAACTCTTTATTACCAGGGCAGAAGGAGCTGTGTCTGACACAGAGCAGGGTAAATAAATGTTCTGAGGAAGCAGAGCTCTGCAGCTCAGGTGGAGGAGGAACAGGTAATGCTGTCACCTCAAGGGAAAGGCTCGAAACCCCTTTGATTCCTGCAGAGAAGAAATGGAGGCTTCAAGATAAAAATCATTGCCTTGGGGATGGAGAGGAAGGAAGATGAGGCTGGAGAAAGGAGAGAGGGAGTTCAAAGGACACTTTTTACGATGATCCTAAACAGAATGAGCCATAAGACAAGTGCTACCTTACAATTAGGCAAGGTTCTCAAGCCTGCTGCTGTGGTCCTTCAACCCTGGGAGACACAGAGCTTCTGCTATGGAAAGTGTGCCATAAAGAGTTAGCTAAAAGTGCTCTGCAACCCCTGGCCTCCACTGCTCATAAGGTGTGTGCACCTGTGACCTTTATTCCTTTTATCTCTATGTTCTGTTCTGTTCTGGTTTGGTTTAGTTGGTAAGGACTATGGCCTAAAAGTCAAAGGGAAGGGTGCAGGGAAGGGAGGTCAGTGGAGGGGTGATGGGAAGGGTGAAGGTGGGATTTTGTTTTTCATTCTGGTATTATTCATATATTTTACAAATATAGAAATTTAAGAAATGTTTTATAATGGACATGTAGTTTCTACTGTAATAACTGTAATGCTAAACTGTAATGTAACCAGTATTTTATGGTGGCTGACACAACTTCGAGGTTACTAAATAGGTTTTCTCACTGAATGATCTCCCATGGCACAAGTCCTTGAGGCTGAACATCCATCTGCCATCTAAAGGGTGGATTTCAGGCCTGGGGTGGATCCAAAGGGTTCTGCCTGGCTGTCCTGAGACCTCCACACTTGAACAGGAGGGGTACAGTCTCAATATCCTCATGATCCATCCATGATTTCACCCCTGAAAAGCAGATCTACCTAAGAACAGTTGTGCAAGATGACATCTCAATGTCATATGTCTAAAGGAAATCTTTCAGGAATTCTGGAGAGAGAGAAGTGGAGCAGAATTAAAGTTACTTGGGTTATCTATGTGGTTGATTCTTTTTGTAAGCTTAACCCTGTACAGACTTTCTATTCTTTGTCATATCGACACCCTAAATGATGTTTTAAAAATTCTAACCATGAGTAAGTGGTAGATAATTATAATTTTAATACCACAGATTTTTTTTTTTACCTGGGAATCTCATTGAATAGCCTCATAAATAGGGTTACTATTGTGTCTCCGTGCCTGTTAAGACCTGTGCAAATTTCAAATATAGTAATTAACAGTAATGTTGGCAGGTATGAGACTTCTTCACTGATGAGGAAGTTGGCAGCCAGTCTGCCAGCCCTTTTCAAGCAGGAGACTGCAGGCTGCAGCCAGAGGAATGTCTCAGCAATGAGTGGCTGACCCTTGATTCAGTCATCACCCTAACTCCTCCTAATTGAGGTTAATGCCAGAAGCATTGACACCTTGATGCACACTCATTAGTGCCTGGAGGCTACTGGAGATTGCTGACAGCTCAGTGAAACACCCATTAGCTTAAATTTAAAGGGAGTGTTTGACACCATGACCAATTAAGACATATTTGCATTAATATATATTTGCCTTCCCTTTTTAAAACGTTTCAAGACAATGACATTTCCTTGCACCCTTTATAGAAGGATTCACAGCTGGTGCCCTTCTGCCAGCTCATGCACATTTCTCTGCTGTGCACCCACCACAGCCCTGCTAGTTTCTAGCTCCTCTCTCTCCACTTTAATGTGAAACAAAGAGGAAATCCTCTGTGATTGGGAAAATAAAAATTTGAAAATTTGTTCCTGACCATGAAGAGAGAGTTAGAAGACCAGGACAGAAAGAAAAAAATAGCAATTTTTTTGAAAGTCACCAAAGATGCAAATGTACATGACCTCAGTGGTGGTGTCTCGGTACAACTGAGGTCTGTGAGCTGTTGCTGTAATAGAAAATCAATATAATAGGCATGCAGGGGTCTCTACAGCCCATTGATGAGAGCTACATGAGCATGGGTACATTTCAGGGATGTGATTTACTGGTGAACTTGTCTGGGTTAACAGCTGAACTCAATGATCTTAGAGCCTTTTCCAACCTAAATGATTCTGTGATTCTATGATAGAATGTGTAATTTAATTGCTGGGAAGTGCACTAATGATTCTATGAATGTTACCACACCTACAGGCCTCACAAAGATTGCTGTGCAATGCACTCACTTGCTAAGAAGAGTTTCCTGCTATGAGTGATGTTACATAGGCAGGCCCAGCCAAACTTTGGGAGAAAGTGTTAGTCTCATTTTGAGTGTGGAGACAACATTTACAAAGGGCTTTGTGATTATCAACTCTCTTATCAATGTGTATTCTGTGCTGGCTTTGTTAGATGAGTAGATACATGCTTTGTTCTCCAGGTGGAACTCTCACCATGCTGTATTTCCTGCCCAAAATTTGATACATGAAACAAAAAGAAAGCAGTAGGTTATGGCAAGCTAATTTCTAATTCATTGCTGTTTTGGATCTGCTCTCCATGGTCAAATCACTAGTCCTGTGTGGACTGAGCAGGGAGGAGGGTGCTGTGCCTTATATGAATTATGTGATTTATGACAGCTGAATGATTGCCAACCCAAGTCTCTTTAGTGTCACTAAAAGTAATTTCCCTTATTCCAGTTCAAGTTCTTGTTTGGGAGAGGCCAAATAATGGCAGGGTGTAGAAGTTGCCATTTATGTGTCCTCTCACTACCTGTGAGCAAAGTCAGCCCCATGCCATCCTTCAGTGGGGTAAGACAATTCCAGGGAATCACTCTTTCCCCTCACTTTGGACATTTTCTTGCATTTCTGCTTGATCTCTGAGGCCCAAGGCATGGATATTTTATCTTCTGTTTGTATGGAAATTTTGGAATGGGCTTTCACAGTCTTGGGGTCTGGTGATCTCTGCACTGGTGCTTAGAGATGGGGATGCCAGTGAGGCATTTAGGAGTAGGCACCTCCCATCCCACAAATTCCTTAGGTCATGTCTGCTCAGCACAGATGACCTTTTGGGGGGCACCCCACCTAACAGTGGGGAGGAGATTGCCATGGAATTCTTGTTCTTCAGGACACTTCCCTTAGCATTCCTCTGGCACTTGCATTTCCGACCTCCTTTTCAAGACCTCCATTTATTCAAAATATCCACACCCAAGCAGTTAATGCCCCTTCAGACAGACACTTCAAATACTGTTGACAGTGGCTACTTTTCATGTCCTGTTTTAGTCACTGTTTAGCTAAGCCATTCATGTTCAGCTCCTTTAATCTTTCCTCATAAATCAACCTGCCCAGCCACTCAATTGTCTTTTTGTTGCTCTTTTCCACAATTACCTGTATCTTTCAACAAACACTGAGCAGGCTTATGATTATTTTCTCCCTGGGGGCCAGCAGAGACTTAAAATCTCTTTGCCACATATTAGCCATGACTGTTGTTTCAGCATTGGGCAGGAGCAGCACCATTACCCAGGGAGAAAAGCTGATTCTCTCTCTGGAGTTTCAGTCCCAAGCATCCTGCTGCTCAGTGTTTCACTCACTATCCCTCATTTAGGTGAAGTGAGCCAAAGAATGTAGGAATTTCTGAATGTCAGAGTAGGGAAGCATTTCTGTATGGGGAAAACAGGACCATGGGAGCAGTATCAGGATCCTGTTTGCTGGCTGGTTGTTCCCAGCTCTACTGACACACAGGCTGGGGTCTCAAGGATGGCTGACACTGCTTAATATAAACAACCAAGCAAATCCTACTAGATCCCTTCCAAAGATATTTAACTAAATTCCTAACCCATGAGCCCACCCTAGGCCAGCTCTTATCTTTGAAAGCCATCTCACAGCTGCCTGCAAGGACTCTGGAGGCTGGTTAATCCCAGCAGATGGACCTTGGTGTTGGGGCCTCCAGGGGAAGGAGCAAGGGAGGGAGGGCAGAGTCTTGGAGGTCTCTTTGTTCATGGGTGTCACTCCATTTTGCTTCAAGCCAAAGCCTCAGGGAGAGGCAGAAAACTGGTATGCAGCTCCATCTGGAGTCCAACAAACCTGTTTTGGGTCAAAAGTTGCCCCAGCCTGGATGGTCATAGCTTGCAGGGACCTAAGGAGTACATACCAAGGACCAACCTGTAAAAGGGGATTGCACTATTTAGTCCCTGGATCATAAGTATTTGCTTCAAGCTTTGATGAAATTCTCAAAGTATTTTCTTTAGAAGAAAAAAATACCTCTTGGAATGGACAAGAAATGCCTTTTTAAAAAGGGTCCATGAAAAATTAGAAAGAAAATAAGTTTATAAAAGGATAACCCCCTACTGCACCTCTTCCCCAGGCATGGCCTAGTGGAGGGGCACTGCCTAAGGGCAAGAGTTTTCTGCTTAACCCTGATGGATCATCAGCTCTTTGGGCAGTCACTGGGCTTCCTCCTGCCTGCTGTGGTTAGACCCTGGGGCTGTTTGCTCAGCATCTGGCAGGAGAGAGCAGCAGCCTCCCCACCTCCCTGGGGTTTTGGTTTATGCATCGAGTGCAGACATGATCACACAGATGTGAGGAGTCTCTGCTTTCAGTGCCTACAGTTGCTGTTCAACTTTATTGACATGAAGCTTCAGAACCATCAGGTATTAAGCTCCTGCCTGACATGTCCATTGCTGTCATGATAATTCACTCAGTCATGAATTCAATGACTGTCTCACATTTATCTTACTTTTTTTGTTGTTGTTTCTTATTGTTATAATTCTTATTACTATGAAGAACAACTAATGTTAAATTCTCTTCCTCTCTACTTTTTTCCCCAGTGAAAAAACTCAAATCATTAGAGATGTAGCTCAGGATTACATACTAACACACATTTTCTAACGTGCTGCATATTGATCAAAGGGTCTGACTTCTGCTGCATGAAAGCTGTACCTGATTCCCACAGGGAGGAAAGGCAAATTTTCTCCTCTGTGCTATTAGAGATGATCAAAACCTTGTGCAGATGCCTTGGGTATCAGTGAAGAATGAAGTACAGGATGCTGGTGAGATGTTGTGGCTCTCTTTGGGAGGATCCAGCCACCTAGTAAATTGGAGTTGGAACATGTGTAATGTAAATTTTATGTCAGATATTTCTTAGCTTGTTACAGTACTAACAAACAACTGGATTTTCTTTCCTTCCTCACCTCATAATTCTTTGTCCTTTAAGTTGTGCTGAATTAATTATGAGGGTACCTCTGACAGCACAGAAAATTAAATGGGGAAGGCACAGATACTGGTTTGTACTTTCTGTTTTTCTTTCTTTCCCATTCCTGTTCAGCATTGTCAGGGTAGTGATTTTCTCTTAAGCAACACTTGGCCATATGCATATGTTTGCATTTAATTTCCAGATGGGGCAGCAGGCCTCTAATAACAGTGTGAGCTGCTGCTTTATGGATCTGGCTGGCTGACTGGCTTACCTTCCTTTTGCAGCTGGCCAAGAAGCTGTGCCCCACACCCAGGATGCTGACACACTCATGGCTGAGCCAGGCTTTTGGACTCTCCAGCCAGACTGGGGCAAAAACTGATTTACCTGTCCCAGGCTACAAAAAGGTTCCCCAGCTCTTTACATACATCCTGGGCTCTTGAACCCAGGATTATACAAACTGCTTTACTTTCTGGCATGACTGCTCTTCATAAATCTGTTTCCTGAAGTCTTGGGCAGATTTTATTCAAGGAAATGTATTTAACCATAAGCACTGACATTTTGGTTATGGCATAAATATTTTCCTATGTAGAGGAACTTGTAATGATCCCTCTGTTTCTCTGTAAGTGCTCCTCTGCAGACTTCCTGAAGGTATTTCTGTGTCTCTGTGTCTCAGGGGTCTCATCCTGGCTTGGAAAGTTGTGTTTTCCTGAGGGACCTTACTTAGCAAGTTGTAGGTCTCAGTGTAGCTGGGTCCAACCCTCTTTGAAGTTCAAGACTGAAGGTTTGGACAAGCAACCTGGAGTATGAGAAGAAGGTTGGAGTACTGAGTGCACAGACATATTGATCTGCATAGCAATGCATTTGCAAATAGGTATGTTATTAAACATGCTCTAATGCTGACCAGATGTAGCTGTCTACAGTATAATCAGCTACAGATGGACTAGAAACGTTGGCCTCCCTTTGTAGTCAGTATATGAAAAGAAAAAGGCATTTCTAGGTTGCAGTTCATCTCATTTTCAAGTAGGTATCTCAGGTACCCCTTACAAGTGCTTGTTTCTCTCTTTCATTTTTAAAGGAAACTGTGGTGACTGATCCAGATGTGAATATCTGCATTGTTGACATCTGAAGTTAGGCCAGATAGTTCTTATCTTGAATATGTTTTCTAGAGAATTATCTATTTTCAATAACTATTTCTCATTACTTTCCTAAGTCTTCAAACCTTATGATGTCTAAATCAACTTCAAGCACATTGTTGATTACAATTTTACTAAATTTCTTCAAATAATTTAAATAATTTCTTTTATTTAAACATATTAGTCTTTGACAGTTTCACATCTTATTGCTAGAAAAATAGAAAATTACTACATAGTTAAATAATACCTGCTTTGTGTAAATAACATCTCTTCTGAAGAGTTCTTAGCCTTCAGTGGGTTTGAACCCTGTTTTGCAGGATGGAACTCAGGTTTTGATTCTGATTCTGAATGTAACTGTCCAGGGGTTTCACAGCTCTTGCTGTAGCCAGGGAAATTTGGTTTTGTAAGGACTAGATATGCAGAGCTCAGTAGCCCATATATACACATAAAATGATATTTTAGACAATTTGGTTTATTTATAGATCCTGCCTGGTATTTGCACAATCTGTCTTTGATGTTTCAGCCTAGGGCCTTTCAAAAGCACTCAACAGTCATAGTTAACTGGATCATGGGTATTTGACCTGCTGAATTACTCTTGGATCACTGCTGACAATAATGGGATCTCACACACAGAATGCCCATGTGGTCACTTACATGTTGACTTCCCAGCTCTTGTCACTGTGCAAAGATGAAACCTTGGGAAAGGTTTATCTTTTTCTGAGGGATGCAGTGGTCTTAATATAGTTTCCTTGCTCTGGCAGCTGTCCCTGTGGAGGACAGCAAGAATGCAGGAGAGAGGCATGTTGCTATTTATTTTTTGTTTTTACCCATCTTTGAAAACAGCAGATCCCCAAAATGGACATGACAATGATGTCCTTCCTACGTCACAGAAAAGCAAAGATTCTCTTCTCTATTTTGAGACATCAAAGGAATCCATGTCTTTCTGGAGTGCATTTCCTTTTCCCACTTAGTGAAAAAAGAAAACCTTTCCCAATCTTCTGTTTCAGTGGAAGCTTGCCCAGCTCAGAAGCAGGAGTTTGCTGTTAGGGCTAGACTTTGTAACATTGAAAACATGACCATTCTCAACCAGAAATGCCTTGGACCAACACAAGAATAACAGCTTGTCCCATATCAAAGCTCCTGGTGCTGTTTATGCACTGGATCAGGCAGAATGCTCCTGCAGATCCAGTTTCACCAGCTCTGTGTGGTGTTTGTCCCCATGGGAGCAGCTGGGGTGGCACCAGCAGACCCATGAGCACCCCCACAACCCTCCTGCTTTCTGACTGCCCTGCCATCCTGCATGCCCAGCTCTACAGGGGACCTTTGCCTGCAAGGAGCTGCCTGCTTGGACAGCCTGTGCCACCTGAGGGAGGGACCAGGCCCCTCCAGTGGAGTGAACACCTCCAGTAACACAGGGAAACTCTCCATTCTAAGTAGTGTTTAGTGCATGCAGCTTCCAGCTAGACCCTGTGGTTTGTGAGGCTCTACCAGGGACTACCCAGCCCTGATCCTGGTAAAAGACCACACAGCCTAATTAGAGCCTTTTCCAGCTGGCTCCAAACCCATCAGCACCATCAGCCAGTCTTGCAGCATGCCAGGCTGGGCCACTCCACTGTCCCTGCCCCACACAGGTGTCCTGGGAGTTACTGGGGTTGGTTTGGTGCCTTCTGGTGGGGGATCCCTGTGCCAGGGTGAGCCCCCACAACTTGCAGCTCCCAGCATTTCTGTGCACTTGGTGTCTCCCAGGCAGCAGAGGGGGCAGGGAATGAGTCTGAATACATCAAGGAGGCTGCTATGACCTGCCAGGCATCCCTAATACTGGGCAGCCTGTTTGGAGATTTCACTGTGTTTTGGAGAGAGTCCCCATGGGCTGCACTTGTACAATAAAAATGTTCCCTGGCCCCAAGGGCAAGTGGCAAGGCATGGCTCATATCTGAATGGAGGAACTCTCTATACCCAAACTAGCTGCAGTGAAAAGTCCCTGGCTATGCTGTCCCCTGGGCCATGCCAGGGTGGAGAACAGACCAAAATATCTCTGGAAATTTTATTAGTTACAACCTGTGTACAATTCCAAGCCAGTGCTTGAGCCCTTTAGTTTATTTATATAGATATATCCTGGATTAGAAATTCAGATCAAGGAGTTTTATTGATCATTATTCTTCCAGTCCCTCTTTGTTTATTCTTCAGTCTCTCTGGCATAACAGGCTTTGGCATTCATGAGCCTGGCATGCTAAAAAACATCCCTGCTCCAGATCAACACAGCTTTACTGTCAGAAAGGGCTGTGGGGCTGCAATAAAATACAGGGGATGTATTCAGACTGTCTGGGCCCTGTGAGTCGGAGAGTGAGTCTGGAATTGGCCAGGGAATGGCCAGTGAACCCTGAACTTGGCTCCCATCATAGTGGGAGAGCAAGAGAGGAACAGACAAGAGAGGAGAGGACTGTGCCCTGCCACTGCAGGGGAAGCTGCCCCATTTTTTGTCCTTAGGCTGTTCTCAAGTATTTTTGTTCTTTCTTATGTTCTTTCTCTTGTTTTTGTTGCCATAAGGTTGGCAAAGCAAAACCAGCTAATGCCAGCTGTTCCTTCCACCCACAGGACACGGCCACTGGGCTGCTCCAGCTTCCTCTTCTGCTTTTGCTGCTCTCCCTCTCTGAGAGAGCAGCAGCTGTTCCATGTACCTCAGTCTGGGACATTCAGAGCAGGAGAATGTTTCTTCTCTCATACTTATGACCTTGTCCATGATTTCTCAGCCTACTTGGAAGGAAAAGAGATTGGACAATATCCATCATTATTTAGATTGGCAGTGGAGACCAAACTGGGCTAAATTGATAACTTTGAAAAATACAGAGTCCTCAGACTAGTGTTTCCTTTGGACATGTACATTCTAGTAGCATTTAATTTATTTCTCTAATTACCCCTCCAAATCTGTATTAAATATTCCCAGGTGAGTCTGAACTCTGGTTTGCTTTGAAAGTTCTTGGGATCTGATCCTATTGCAAAGAGAAGCTGGAATGTTTCTAGTCATGAACCAAGAATGACTCTGAAAGGGGCTTTGGGGATCAGAAATATGGAGATATTGAAGAAACCTTTCTGGTCAAAGTTTGAATCCCTTCTTAGATAACACCTATTGCAGGGAGAAAGTCCCAACTCCCTAAGCACAGTGGCACAGTAAGAGAAGATGTCTTGTCCAAGTGTTCCTGGGACCTGCTGCAAAATGCTTTCAGTGGAGTCAACAGGTTTTGAGCCAGGTCTTGGGTGACTCAGTTCTGCAATAAATGTAGCAGGATAGCAGTAATTGCAGACCATGGTGCTCATTTTGGTCACCATGATATTATTATTATAACAGATTCCCTGTCCACAAACACACCCTTTCCTTTGCTAGCCCAGCAGCTCTTATGAACCAAACATGCTGTTGAAAGAGAGGTGCAGATAATGTGGTTTTCCTGAGCCTTGCAAACATGTTGTAAAACCAGAGGAGCTGAAGTAATCATCATTATTAGTAAGCAGACTTGGAGCCTGAGTCTGAATCTGCTGTGAGTATAAACAACCTGTGTTCGTGTGCATCCTCCCTGCCTTCGTGATGAGTGTTTCACTGTGAGATTAGGGGTTGAAGGCTCAGAGATAATGATTTCAGCTGTGTGCCTCTTAGGGCTCTAAAGCCCATAGAATACCAGAAAATTTATTGCTGTGACTTAGTTGCAAACTCCCTGGAGTGGACAAGGGTTGTGGACCTCACGATAAATAGCACACGCTAATATTTAGCAAATGATAATGCAGACCACAGAAAAGTGGGAATAGAGGAAAAAATATTCCCAAGGGCTGACAACTAATGCAAAGAGCCAAGAAATAGTTTATAATGGAAGGGAATTTCCCCAGCTTCCCTCCTCCATGCATAAGTCACTGCATTACGGATGCATTGCACAGGCCCAGCACTGATCCCTCCAGCATCAAAGTTACTCCTGGCAGGAGTTCAGAACATACAAGCTCACAAAGCCCTGCAGGCAGAGCAGACCTGATGTTTTCCAGCCCCAGCTGGAAGGTGGTAGAACCTATATTTGAAGCAGATGAAAGCGCTTGTGACTAAAGCTTAACTGGTTGTTTTCAGGGCTTCTCTGATGTGTCTGTGCCATCTGCTTCATGCACAGGGCAGGTATCTTACCAGAGCCTGTCACCCCTTCCCAGTTTAGCCCCTTTCCAGAGAGCTAAAAAATCCTCCATCTTCTTTCACCCAACCAACAAGGACATATTTGAGCTAGAAATCTCCTTCAGCCTGGGATATGGCCTCCTGGAAGAGTGACATTCCCTGAGTGTAAACAGAAATGTGTCATTGCAGGGGATGAGGCACATACAACATGATGTCAGAGGGTGGTGGGTGAGCCCTTCTGGGATCAGGATCACTTGGTGAGGTATTGTACATGCCTGTGTACAGACAGCCCTGTTCTGGTGAGTGCTGTGCCAAATTATATCAGTCCTTGAGGCAGGAGGGTTTGTAACCAGGCAGCTGGTAAGGGGTCGGGGTAGGCAGGGGGCTGGGCTGACCTAGGGCCCCTTTTCCTTTGCCTTTAAAAGAAGGTGGATGATGCCAACCAGCTGTGTCTGCCACTTCCAGTCTGGCATGGGGAAGGGGATGGGCATGGTGAATTCCTGGTGAATGAGTAGAAAGGGAGGAGAGGGAGGAATGAGAGGGGCCAGTCACAGTCTTGAGACATGACAGGTCTACAGTGGACGAGGCAGCTTCCTCTTGATGCCTGCAGGAAATCTGGGTCATTAGAGAGTGATGGATGCCTTAGCAGAGCTGCCTGTCCTGTGGTGATGGAAAATGTCCACCTCATGCAGCAGCACCGTGCTTAGTCCACAGCCGAAATGAGGAGACTCAGAGGCAGAGGGTGGCAATGCCTAAGGGCTTCAAGTGTTACTTTGGGGTAGGAGGTGAAAAATGATGCAGGTAAACAACTGATTGTGAGAGGCAAAGCTTTGATTGCAATGGAATTTGATTTTTCCTTCATTTGTGGGAAATACAGCCTGTCAGTAATCAGGCATACAGCCATGACACCTCTGAGAGACAAGGATTAGAACAGCAGCCTTGGGCTCATAAGGTGAGAATTAAGGTTTCCTGTGTGATTATATGGAAACTGCAGTAAAACACACATAAAACCAAATTGCAGGTTGGGTGTTTCAGATGCTGGAAAGGGAGGAATGATGGATAGCCTGTGGCAAAATCCAATGTATGTACGTGTGACTGCAAAAGATCAGAAGAAGGCATAAGCATCTGATTTAGAATACTTGTAGTGCAGAGGCAGATTGGTAGCACATGTTGAGAGCTTATGGGGAGCAGACCATGCAATATGTGATACCACACGCAGAGCCAGCACTCTGGAAACTTCCTTCTCCTGGGAAAAAGATCGTGGAGCAACATTTATTTTTAAGAGGCACCCTCATGTTTTATATATTTGTGCTTTCTGTCGTGATATTTGATAGCATTGCATTTCATCACTTGGAGACACACTGCTGGGGAAGGCAAGCCAGGAGAGTACCTGTGCCCTGCTCAAACCCCTTTCCCGTGGCTGCATGCCATAAATAGTTCTTTTATTTGGCCATGGTGTGCTCTGGGAGTAAATTTTGTGTAGCTGGGTTGAACTAATGAAGTATATCCTGGGAGAGAAGCACTGGAGGAAGACACCATGGATTAATAAACCCAAGGAGAATTTTCTCCTTGTGAGATGCTCACAAACAACAGGTCCAATCCTTCCTCCTGAGTTCAAAATGAACTTAACATGAAACCTGTACAATTCCAACCCCCTGTGTTCTCAAATCAAAGCAGCAATGCCCTAATTAAAGCCACTTCTAACCCTGATTCCTTACACATAACCCAGGGCAGCTGGCTGTCCTGCCTGTGCCCTCCCTCTGCTCTCCCTGGCAGCCCTTTTTATGGGCAGACTGGAACATTGTGCATTCAGGCTCTGGCTGTGGGCGAGCAGGAGCCTCAGAGAGCTGCCTACCTTTGCTGGAGTGGATGTGGCTGGTGGAGGCACATCTCTACCAGCCAAAAATCTCTCATCTGTGATGATATGGACCCTTCTGTCAACATCTCCTTCATGCTGGATGAAATATCATTTGGTTGAGGCCAGGGGGAGCAACCTTCCTCCTTCAGATCCGTTTTCCAGTGACTAGGGGCTTCTTCCAGGTATTGAACAGGCAGCCAAGGCCTCTGTTCTTTGCTGACACCATCACTCAGCATCCTCCTGCAGCATAGCTGGGGGGAGAGGGGGACTCTGGCTACTCTCCAGCCACCAGCAGCTGCATTTTCCCCTCCAGAGAAGTGTCTCTGGTCCCAGGGAGATGGCCTGATGCAATGGCATTTGGAAAGACCTGCAGCAAAGCAGCAGAGCTGGAAGGAAGGGATCATTGCTGGGATAAGAAGGGTGGAAAAGACTACAGGAAGGAAAATGGCAATGAGAGACGTGGTTGGCAATAGGAGAGAAGTGGGAGTGATGGAAAAGGAATGAAAGAGAAAACTCTGAGAGGAGCAGTTCAATCACTTTGTAGATAATATGGGATACTTGAGCCAGGATTTCAATTTTTCTTTTTTTTTTCTTTTTTTGTATTCCAGCTCTGATCTGAGTTACTGCAGAAGAATTGTTTTATTGTTTTGTGCCTGACTTTCCCCATTTATGAACCAGATAATGGCCATTAGCAAACCTACAGCAGGTGAGGGCATCTTCAGATCCAAGCCTGGAAGTGTTGACACTTGAGCATTATTGATAGACATGTGGAGACAGGCTGTCTCTGTGAATACTTCTGCAAAGATCTTCTTGAGTCTCTTTAAATTTGGCAGCTCCTAGAGCACATGCACCAAACCTGAAGCACCTTCACAAGGTCTGACACTGGTACTTATGCCCTTAACTGTTCTGCCAGCTCATGACAGGTTTTGCAATGTCTGGAGTCATGAGGGGAGGGAGCAGCAGAGCTCTGAGCACATCCTTAAGGACCAACAACCCATAAGATTTGTCTGCAGCTCCAAAAGTGCAAGTGAGAGTTCTGTCTGAACCAGTCCTGGAGGCCTGGACAGACCTGGGTGACCTTAGACAGGTCAATTGTTCCCTCTTTTCTTCATCTCTGCATTTAAAAAATAAAATATGAGGATACTTTGCAGAAGAGTGCTGAAGGTAAGTAAGGTAAAGAGTAGGATGTGATGAGGTGTATTGAGAGTGCATGGAAATGCTCAGATAAAAGTTCTCCATTAAGGTGGATGCTGTTATGTGCCATTCATCTGCTATTCACCTCACTGCACTCCACCCTCAGTCACTGATCATTAACATCACTCAGAGACTTGAAGTGATTTCAACAAATTGCCTGAGATGTGCTGCTTCTCATTTCAATACATCTTAGGCAAGACAACAGAAGAAAGTAATGCAGTGTCACAATGCTGATAGCAAGCCAGTCACAGATCCTGATAACAAGAGACTTATTTAGTCCATTTTGATCTTTTTTGTCTTGCTTTTCTCATCTCGTCAAGCAATGATTGCTGGACTCCACAACTGTGTCTCTCTGAGATCCTTCCTTAGGACCCACACCCAGGCCTGACTCTCCCTACAGAATGGCCATTTTGAAGACCTTCACTGTGCCTTCAGCTTTGCTCACCTCTCTTTTCAGAACCCGAGTGAGTGGTGGGGTTTTCAGACAGAAGCATTACAGACACAGTTGTGACTGCTGTATTTGGTACAGGCTGCTGCTTCACCAGCCTGGGTGTGAGCAGATATGTGGAACACAGGTGGGAGCCAGGGGTGTTCAATAGTCTGGTGTTCAGTTACTTGAAAGTCTCACATCTTCTGAACCAGGGCAGTTTTTGGCCTTTGTTTTCTCCCCACTTTGCTGTCCCAGAACTGCCCTGGCTGGTTACTAATGCCAGTCTGAGTCACCCAGCAGCTGGAACAAGCTTCTCTCTTCACCACTTTTTGGAAATGTTTGTGCTTTGAAAGTCTAAGGCCCATGTAGAGGACACTTCATTTTCTCCAATTTACATCATTTTCCTGCTCAGATGTTTGGTTGCTTTTTGGGGTGTGTATGTCTCCAAACTTCCAGAACTCTGTTGAAACAGCTATTTCATGACTGCTGATGGAAATTTGTATTTCTGTTTAGTGGAATGACACAAAGAAATAAAGAGTTCTTTCTTCATGACCATGGTCCTCCCCCCCTCCTCCCATAAATCACAAAAAGTTGGAGATTCAGACAGGAAGCTGATCCAGAACCCTGTTCTTGTACTGGGGTGACCCCAAAACCATGGTGGAAAAGAGGTCTGATCTGTGCAAAGGGTGTCTGTAGGCACCACAGACAGAAAGTTTTTCAGGTGCCAATATACCTTGCTGCACACTTCCTGTGGGTTACTGACTTCCACCAAGTTGGGAAACATCCCTGGAGCGCCGTGAGTGGAAGTGACATATTTACCTCGCCTTGTCTCCTTTCATCCCTTCTGAGACCTCAAACTGTCCAACAGCATTAGGAGGCCCCACAGAATGAGGACTTGAAGTCAGTACTGCTGGATTTACTGAATCTCTGTGCTATCTCCTGACACTAACATTAACTGAGTACATCAGGAATGGGGCGAATTTTTAGGGATATGGGAAACAGGAAAATCTTAGAAAGGAAACTTGGGAAACCAAGCCTGCCTGCTGTGTTTGTCTTGCAATTAGTCAAGGAACTGGCTCACATAGTTGTCTCTGAAAACCAGAAGAATCAAATGAGAACCAGAGGACAGAGGAAAATATGTTGTATTGATCTTTACAAATGAACAGCAGTCATTAAAAGAATTACTAATTATCCAATAATTACAATCCAGGCTTCCATGTCTAGTGAAGGAGTCTAAATAAGGAAGGAAGAAGAATTTGCTCTGCCATGCATTCACACAGAGCCATATGTATATCAGCTAACCCTCAAGAGAGATGCCAAAACAGAATGTAAATGATGGAAAAAGGAAGGGGTGAATTTTGTCATCATGGAATATTAGAGAAAGGACTAAACAAAGTAAATCTGTAAGCAGTTAAAGCAACCTCATCCCTGGTGAAGAAGAGTTTATTGAGTTTTCTGTGTGACTCAGAGCACACTTTAGTTATTAGTTTGATTCCTTTAGTGGCATGTAGGAAGTAGGCAGCCCCTCTACAGATGTTGACTTCACCATTGAAAAGGAACATGGATGACACACACACAGATTTGTAGGAAGGAAATCCAGACAAAACTTAATCACTTGGTTTGATCCAACTGCAGACCAAGTAGATGAAAAGAACATGGTCACTTAGTCTGTGTAAATAAGATGTCTACTCATGCACTGAGGCAATTAATATATTGTTTCACGAAGACTGAGCTGAAAATTTAATTTAAATTGACTGGAGATGAAGATTATAAAGCAGACTGAAAACAGGCTGGAGGCACCAGAAACACATAGGGATGAAGAAATGCCAAGATTTAGTAGAAGATACCTCAGGGGAACAGAGGGGAACAACGTTAGACTGTTTTTGTTTAAGATCCTTATTAATGGTTTGGAAGGAGGGCTGGCTATGATAGCTCATTGTGGGATGTTGCTCATCTTGGGAGTGATCATGCTTTCCAAAGCACTAGTACTAACAAATTTTGATCTGGCAAACTTTGGATGAATCAAAATCACAGCAAATGGTGCCAAAAAGTCCAGACTGGGGACTTTACCCAGAGTGCCAGTGAATTTACCTGTCTGTAGATGCTTTGCTTGGAGAACTCAGCCCATGTGGTTCACCATTTAGAGCAAACAAATTCTCTTGGTTTCCATTAGGATTCAGCCTTGCCCATTTATTTATCTAATGTTTGTCCAACTTTGCCTACACTGGGTTTCCCATACCAGAGCCTCCTGGCTGACACCATGGAGATGCTGTTTCACTGTCCTGGTGTTTGAACATGAATTGTGATTCTTGATACTACTAAAGATTTCAGCCAGAAGTCTGGTGAAGCAATAGGGACCTGTAGGATCTCTGTTTCTTTACTAAATTTACTGTTCTTCAGCCCATTTCCAGAGGCCTGGGAATTAGTCAGTGAAAGCTGAACTTCAGGACTGTCCTTTGGGGAATATCACCATTGCTCTGAGATGGAGATTCAGTCCCTGGAGTCACCAGGTCACTGCTGCCTCTGACTGTGGGTGTTCAGCTGCCCTGCTGAGGGGAGAAGGGCATGGTGCTGGCTGAGAAAAGGGATGGGCAGTGCAGCTGCTCTGCTGTGCACATCTGGGCAAAGGAGCTGGAAAGGTAACCCTGGAAAGAAGTGGAATTGGAAGCGTTCATAAGACATCGCTGTGCTGCTGCAGAAGTCCTACACGCCTGTGGGTGTCTCCTGCAAGGCTCAGGAAGAAATGTGGTGAGGTTGCCTGTGCTGGACCAGTTCTGCAAGGCTGGCTCATACTCCATATGGGATATGAACTCCCTGGGGCAGGGAATGTCCTAATGGGTTTCATTTACAGGCAGGGTTGCTCAGGCAGGGGGTATAGCTCAGTGGTAGAGCATTTGACTGCAGATCAAGAGGTCCCTGGTTCAACTCCAGGTGCCCCCTCAGGTGGTTCTTTTTAGATTGGAGATTAGAAAAACAATTCTTTACTGTGAGGGTGGAGAGGCCCTGGCACAGGTTGCCCAGAGAAGTTCTGGATGCCCCAAACCTGGGAGTGTTCGAGGCCATGGGGGTTGGAGCAGCCTGGTCTCGTGGAAGGTGTCCCTGCCCATGGCAGGGTTTGGGATGAGAGGATCTTTAAGGTCTTTTTCAACCCAAACCATTCTGTACTTTATGGCTTTTTGTGGTTTTGAGGAAACACACAGTGCTTAGACACTGAGTGGCAGGATTGAGATTATGGAACAAATTAAAGCATGAGTGACCAAAGGGACAAGCCACAGCCAAAAAGCAAGTGAAGATGGGGAGAAGGAGTGAGTGTTAACCACAGAAGCACATTTATTTCAGCCCCTGCAAGAATCTCCTTTTTCTCTGTGTAATGTTCTGGTTTGGGTACAGATACCACAAACAGTGGCAATCTGGGGGTCACAAATACCAAATTTCCCTCTTCTTCTCCAGTGCTTGGCTGAAGGAAACATTTCTCACATATTCCTGTGCTTAGGTGAACACTGGTTTGGGTCTTGAGTGGGAGGAATGACTAAGAACTAAGAATTAATTGCTTGATTCAGTCTCTGATTATTCTTTGCAAGTATTAGAAAAGGTGTTATTATCTGCTGAAGATCATTATTTTAATTGTGCTTTGATGAGAACAGAAAACAAGGGAATCAGTTACTCAGTGTGGTCCATTAGTAGTGTATTAAAGACAAATGCAGAGTCCCATGAAACCTCTCCCAAGGATGACATTTATTAGGTTGTAAAATAGCCTCCCACAGAACCATTTGAAGCCCTGTCACTTAACTGATAAGTTACTGAGGCCAAAAGGCCATAAGACTTCCCTAAATTAATTGCTGTTTGAACTGGAGTGAAACTTAAAAAGAGTTGGTTTGAAGATTCCCAGTGACTGTAAGTATCCCACAACTCTTGCAAAATTGTCAAAGAAATAAGATTTATATCTGTTCTGAGTGTCTAGATTTAACTTCCACCTATTGGCCACTACAAGATCTTTTAAGGTTGAAGAAACTTTTTTAGCTAATTCCAGTTCTCTCTTTGAATACTTACAGTCTGTGATTAAGAAATCTCTCAGCCACTTCTTTGTAAAATTAAAGAGGTAAATCTTCTCATGTCTTTCTCCAGAATGAGGTTTCCCAATTCTTTATTCATTCTTGTGTCTTCTCCCTCAATTATTTTTAGTTCCTCAGTGCCTGCAGCCTCTAGAAGAGGCTCTGAATACCAGCAGCACCAGTGCCAGGTTGGATTGTTACATAATTTCTTTGCTTCTTCCACTTGATTTTACACCTCTAGTACATGCATTATGCTGCTGAAGATGTCTGTGTTAAACCACTTAAATTCTATCACTGTTTCTAGGCTTTCTCCAGTTTGCTTCTGGCCTCCTTTTTCATGCCTGAGAAGCAAGTTCTCCACTGTTCAATCTTACATTCAGGACTTCACTGAAATTCATACTGCTGGCTTGTGTGCAGTTTACTGAATTCCTCTCTGGATTGTTTTGCTTTATTGTCCTCTGTATTCCATGCTGCTTCCCCAAATTCACAAACTTATTATGTAATAGTTTAACCTTTTCTTCTGTGTCAGCAATAAAAGCACTAAATAGCAACTGGTAAGCCAGCATCTCTAGGGGGCTGAAAGTTCACTTGCTGAGTGAGCATTTGCCATTTACTATTTAATTTGGAGAGCTATCAGCTGGTCTCCAATTAATCTACACTGTACTATGTTTATTTTAAACCAGCCAAGTATATTACTCAATAATTCAAATTTGGTGCTCTTCACAAGCCCATTACCTCAACACTCTTACTTTTATCAACCTCGTTTGTAGGCTCATCAAAATGCAAGACCAGATTAATTAATAAGACTCCTTTTCCATTACACATTATTAATGTATATTAATTATTTATTTGTTGAGCCCTGTCACAGATGTTCTGTGATTTTTCCTGTGATAGATGTGCTGCAGACAAGCCCATGATGTTAGGTCTAATTACCCCTTTTTAATGTGTGTGGTGTATGGAAAGCATCTACTTATTTACCTCCTCCTAAAATCTTCCTGAAGGCCCAGGAAAGCATTGTGTTGCAGTGAGTTGGACACATACATAACAAGCAGCTACTGCATTTCACTGAGGGCTTTTAATTTTTAGTACTATTCTAAATGTGTCTGTTGGTTTTTATTATTGTATCATGCTCCCCTCTGAGTAGCTGTTTGCACACAGAATCTCTTGGGTATGTGCTTCTTGAGAACAGAGACAGGAGGAATCTTTGGGAAGATCACCTGACCTGGTCTGAACCCAGCTATGTTGTTTTCCATTCCTTTCCTGCACCCATCAGATGAGCATGGGAACATCTTCCAGTAGTGCATCAGGCAAAGTGATCATACATCTTTCAACTATTGTTTTTATAACCCCTCCTCTGGGGAAGACTGTTTGAAGTGCAGCATATTATTTTCTTAGGATGTTAAGGCAGTTGGACTTTTGTGAAATGTGTATCCTCTTACATATTTTAGAATCACAGCATCATTAAGGTTGGAAAAGACCTTTCAGATCATTAAGTCCAACCATTATCCCAGCACTGCCAAGCCCACCACTAAACCCTGTCCCTCAAAGCCACATCTACACATCTTCTAAATATCTCCAGGGATGGAGACTCCAGCACTGCCCTGGGCAGCCTCTTCAGTGTTTGACAACCCTTTCAGTACAGATATTTTTCCTAATATCCAATCTAAGTCTCCACTGATACAAATTGAGGCCATTTCCTCTTGTTTTGTCACTTGCTACCTGGGAGAAGAGACTCATCCCCAGCTTGCTACAACCTCCTTGCAAATACCTCTGCATTTTCCTCATTCTTTGTCATTGTTTTCCTCTGCTTCCAGTAAAGGATGGAGATTCCCCTTGACCCTCCTTTGTTTGGTAATATATTTATAGTAACATTTTAAATTACTTTTTTACAGCAGTAGCTGCACTTTTATTTCACATAGCAGATGCAAAAGAATTAAGCCATGTACCTTTTGTGAAAAGGAATGGGATTTGAAGTAGCCTGCAGTTCCTAAAGTAATTTGTTCCACCATTTTGATGAGACCCTTTGTTCTGTTCCCATTGATCCAGAGGATCATTGATGCCAACCATTGTCTTCTTCTGGTCCTTGACCATGTCTGGAGGTGTCCTGAGTGCAGGCAACAAAGATGCAGCCACAGAATTCCAGAGTTCTTCAGGAAACTGGAGTAGACAGTGGAGGGGAGATCTGCTGTGCAGTGATGTTTTCAGCCAGATGAGTTTCTAGTATCAAATATCTCTGTGCCCACATGTGTTCCATAGTTATATCCATCTCTGCAGACTGGCATGACAGACTTTACTCAAAAATAGCAGAGAATGGGAGCTCAGCATCAGTGTCCCCTACTGCCCCTTGGAAAGAAAGTCTCCTTCTCTGAGGCACTGGGGATTTCAGGTTGAAATGTTACAGCGGCATAAATTAGGAAGGGGGGATATTGAATTCAGGAGTCTTAGCTCAGAGTCTGGAACATGCTGGCAAAGCTGAGTTCTGGGTATGCAGATGGGTCAGTGATTAATGGCTAAAACCCAAGAAGAGCTCTATAAATAAAGAGATTTGTGATCTTTCTAACAGAACATGGCTGTGCTTCTTTGTAATAGCCAGTTGTGATGCACATTGGAGTTACTGAGAAGGATTTGTCATCTGATAACAAGTTGGGGCAAAACTTTTAGGCTTCAGGGAGTCAGATAGGTTTTATTTGTCCTGTTTTTTTTTTTTTTAATTTTAGTTTTGACACCTTGTTTACATGGTAAGCCCCTTGCTCAAATTTGCCACCTTCCTAAGGATAGAAATACAATTTTGAGATATTGAAAACAATTAAACCTTAACATGGCATGACTATAAGCATCTAACTAAACACTGTAAGAGCATAAATTCCCAAAGTTTCCTATTTGTGAAACCCTCTTTGGGACCACAGTACAATTTTCCTTTGCACATCCAGGTCTGTGATCATTTCTAGTTCGGGACTCCGGATTCACCTTGGTTTGGGAATTCCTGCACTGTAGGGAGCAAACACTTTCCTTACTGAGCCACTTGGGTCATGGGATTCTCTGTTTCTCTGTGCTCTATAACCTCTATTAAAAATGGAAAGCACCAGCAGTGCAATGAAAGAGAGAGGAAGGATTTAATCACTCCTCTGTCTGTTACTGCCTTTTCAATTTTCAAGAACGGGATCCTTGATCTCGTGTTTTCTTCTATAGCACATGGGACACACTCATGGATAAGTATTTACTGGATAGATTTGGATTTGGAAACAGATCTTTGGAATCAAGAATGTGGAGAATTTTGCAGGTTCCCCAGTGAGCTTGGTGCCTTGATTTAAATAATTGTTCATTGAAAATTTATGTCACTTTCATCAACTTAGTACAGCAAAGATGGTGTTGGTATCTGTGGTACAAACTGACTGAAAATCCATCCTGCTTTTAATAAATGTATCTGCAAACACAGTGGCATTTTACTGCTCTTAAAAATGTTCCTGCTTTTGGCTGTGCTGTGGAACAATAATGCTGCTGGAGTGTTTCTGCCTCTGCCTGTCTTCTGATTGTGACCTGGCATGAACTCGTTTATGTAATGCTCCTGTGCAGCAGTGCTGCTGCTGGAGACACGGCTGCTCCTGCGAGCAGAGGTAGCTCCACCTCCACTTCTAAAGGCTCTTCCAGCTATTCAGCTTAACAAATACCATGCCAGGAAGGAGAAGGTTTCTTCCTGGTCATATCACTGGCACTGGAAGCCAGCAGTGTTTTATCTCCAGCTCCTGAGTCAGGTGAGCTCGCTGAGAAGGGCTGTGTTTGTTCTCTTCTCTTGTTCTCTGTTGACAAAGACTCCTCGTTTTCTTGTGTTGCAGTTCCTCCTCTCCTACTGATAAGGGTGGATACTGCAGTGAGGTGACTCCTGTCTGACAGGTGTCACCCTGTGGATTGGGAAGATTTGATGCCCCAGCTCAGGGTGGTGGAGTTTCAGTCAGTTGCCTTCACAGAAACATTGCTATGGCAGTCCAAGGCTCTGTGGCTGACGTTCCATGGCTTTGGTGTCATCATCTCTGCAGGAGTCAGTCTCAGTGTAACATAATAAACAATAATATTTAGTTTCAGGCCAGGAATTTTCTTCATCATTTATGATGTTTGGGGAAGTAATGATTTCCTTAATGTAGCTCAATTCTATCACATGCAAGGAATAGACACGCTCCAGATGTGCTTCCAGGCCTAAATCCAGGTCCAGAAATCCATACCATACCTCATTCAAGAGCACTGGAATGAGGGCCTGGATACCCCTTTATTTCTGTGAGCTGCCTCCATATTTCAAGAGCAGAGGCTTTGCAGCATGAAACTTTAATGAATGAAAATTTGAGGATATTCCTTTGCTCATTTCAAGCACTCAATTCTTTGAATTTTAAGAATTAAGTGCACTCGGGGTAGAAATGATGTGTCTCAGCTGAAGTCTATCTTAAAGTAATCTGCTGGTGATCAGCTGTCTATGACCTGACATCTGGCAAGAATCATATGGCAAGAAGCAGATCTGTAGGTCCAATATACCCCCCTGAGAGGAGTTAGATTGCTCCAGGGGAGTGAGTTCCCCTGGGAAAACAATTCTGACTCATTTCCATGCCACAGACTTATGTATCCATATGCAGCAGACTGCAGCACTGGGCACCAGGTACTCTGCTTGGTTTTTCTCAGCTAAAGCTTATTTATAGGGCTTTCCCCTCCTCTCTTTTCTTTCTGCCTTTGTCTTTTGTTCTTTATTTTATCTCTTCTCCACTTCACTTTCTATATGGGTAAAATGACACATCTCAGCTTAGACTTTATGTTCACATGTACTTGTCTCCTGTTCATGCTGATGATGGCTTAGAGAGCCTGAAGGGAAATTCTGTAATTTAGTGTCCATTCATGTGTGTTTTCAGTACTTCCCATTAAACAGCGACATGCAGAAATGTTGGCAAGAGCAGAGAGAACAGAAATGCTGTCCCCACTATTCCATGGAGCACAAAGCAGGCACTACAGGGATGAACCTGCCTTGTTTGCTTCAGGAACATCTAATCAGGCCAAAGGCTGTCCCTTTGACTGCCCAGTTTTTCTATCTCCCTGTGAGCTGCTGCAACCTGGAATTGGGAGTGTTTGGGCAGATGGTGCCAGAGACACCTCAGTGTCATCCCAGCCAGGGAAGCTCTGAGAAGTGCCCTGAAAAGTCAACTATATTCCCAGTTTATATTCCTAGAGAATACAGAACACAGCATGGACATGTTTGGGCTGGCTCCACATGGAGCAAGACTGACCCACAGAACATCCAGGCTCATGTGCCTCTGGGTAGGGTCCATCAGTTCAACAGGAGATGTCCCTGGCATAAATTCACTGCAGCAGGACCAAGCTGGTGCATTTCCCTGCCAAGGGCTGTCCTGCAGCATGACTTAGCAAAGCTTGGTAGGGCAGCAGCTTGGAGTTCCCTCTGTGTTGTGGCACAAACCAAATAAAAACTCCAGGGCAGCACCCAAATTTGTATTTCATTTGGGAGCATCCTCAAAGGCATTCAGTGCTCTTCTGTCCTTTCTCTCCTAGGTGTCTAGTAGTCCTCTGGCTTTCATTGCTTAAGGCAAATTGTCCCCTCACACATTGCCTAATTGGCAATTTTATTTTGAATTTGCAGTACATAAGTATAGCTTTGGTTTGCTTCAGATGGCCAGAGCTGTACTCTGCAGCATAAAAACCACTGTTAGAAAGCAGAGAATGGAACTGATTCATCAGTAATAGCATCTCAAATGCCTTTATTTATTTCTTAAGTGCCCTGGGAAATGCTTTCCTTGAAAACCACAAACTGTGACACGTGGATTGATGCATGGGTGTTTTTTGCTGAGTATAGAAACCCACAGCTCTCTATCTAGAGTGTTTGGAGGCGTGGAGACCTTGCTGACACCTCTGTGACATAGGATCTTTCAAGCAGGATAAGGTCATACCAGAAAACTTGCAGGAATCTCAAAGCAGGATCTGACAAACCTTGCAAGATCAAACCCATCAGTGTTTTGCATGGATTCTCCTTTCCAGCCTCTGGAGCCTACTTCCTCAAAAAGAGGTTAAAGGAAGAAAGGTACTTTCAAGTTCCTCTTTGTAAATGAAATCATAATTGATGGAAAATTAAAGCAATTGATGTAATATAAACCTCCTGGTAACTGGAGAAGGTGCAACAGAGGCTTCCCAGCAGTTATACATCAAGAAACATTCTTAATCTCCTAGATAATGTGGAAAAGGAATGACATTTATTATCTACAAGTCCTCACAAGCTGAGGATGCAGTTTATAAAACTCTATTTGGCTCCCCCTCCTTTTCCTCCTTTATTGTAATCCTTCACCATGGATCATTTTACATCCAAACTCACCTTCATCTGTTATCAAACTTGGGTGATTTATCGACATCACAAAGGTCTGATTAATAAGGCTAGAAGGACATCCATCAGAAGAACTAAGAATGTGTGATCATTTCCTCTCAGGCTCTCATTAGCTGTGGCTGTCCTTCTGGGAGTTTTATCTTTGTCTTTCTATTTCCAGACTAAAGCACACGAGGCTTAAAAATAATATCCTACGATTAATCTTTTGTTTCTCTCGGCTTTTAAAACCTTTGGTCAAGATGGAATATGATCTCCATGCTGGCAGCTGAAATAAGTAGAAAGAACCCAAACTGTACAAATACACTGTTAATGAATGAGCAGGCAAGTCAGAATAATAGATGGCTTGATTCAGCCTCCTTCATTCAAGATGGAAAATACAAAGCTCTACAGATAATCCTATGATCATATAAAATATTTGTGGGTTAGATAGGAATTACACTCAACAGTGTCTTTTCCAAAAGAACTTCCTTTTTTTTTACATTACTTCGGTTTAGAATGACATGAGTTGTGGTGAAATCCCCCTCTGGTATTTTCAGGTTGCTGTGCTAAGTGAAGTGGGAAAGGTTTTGTTTTAGAGTTTCTGTACTAAGCTCTCTTTTTAATGAGACACTCCTAGGTTAAAAATACCTCCTGAAAGCGACTTCCCACGTCTTCCCTACGTTAGTGACAGATTGGAGAGAAAATGTGGAGTACGCCTGAAAGTGGTAAGTTGAGGTTAGAGGTCCAGCCAAAGTCAAGTGCTAGGGAGTTTCAGCTGTAGAGAGCTGATGCTTTGAATTATAATCAAGTGATTAATGTTTCTAATGCAAGCAGGCTTGGGAGTTACAAGGACCTGCAGCAACAGCTCGGATAAGTAGGGAGAAACCTGCTTTGAGAGTTATTTTATTTATAGCACGTTCGTTAGGTTGGGCAGGATGGACAACATGTGCTTATGTGGTTAATGATAAATCCATATGAGGACTAAACTGGTCTGCTGAGTTACGAGAAAGCCATTTGTAGGTCAGATTTTTTTGAGAGAGAGGCTTGAGAGAAACAATTCCTGTCTGTTTGGGGGTAGGGGGGAGCAGGGAGAGAGGAGAAGAAGCCAGCTTTCCTCCTTTTGTAAAATACATAGGATGTAAATGTTACAGATCTTCATTAACTTTTAAAGGTCATTTGCCCCTGATTGTGTGTAGCTGGTTTCATAAATACCAAAAGTAGCAAGGGGAGGAGCAGATCTGCATGGAAAGGTATACAAATATTTTTTTATAAAATAGCAGATAAGCCAATGTTAACATATGAAAACTGCAGTGATTTCTATGAAACTGCAAAAGCCAGAAAAGAACACATCTCTGAGGCATATAATTTTTCTTGTGGAGCTCAGACAATCTAGCATGAAATGAAAGGTACTGAAGGGAAAAAAAGTTATATAAGACTATTCCTTCTGTTTGAATTCACCACACCTTAATCCTGCTGCTGTAAGCAGTTTAAGGTACTCTTTCAAACAGAAGCAATTTCCCCAGGTGAGAGTATAGTTAATAAACCCAGTATTTTGGCACATGGTCCATATTGTGGTTTTAGTTACAGATCTGCCAAGAGGATAAAAAAAAGATTGGTTCCCCTCCTCTGTCCTTTTCCAGGGTTGTGCAGGTCCTTTAGCCACAGGTCCCACTGATTTCCACCAGAGACCATGATGCCATTTGGATTGGAAAAAAAAAAAGGAAATAAAAGCAAGACAAACAAAAACAAACAAGTAAAAGAAAACCCTTATAAATTCCCTCTCTATAGCAGCCAAATTCATAAGTGTGTTATTTCACCCTAGAATCTCAATAGCTACATGTTGCACATCCCCAAATAAACATGCAGAACCTGCCCATTTGCAACAACCCATTTTCCTTCTCTACTCTTATTTCTAGGTAGAAATGGAAATGTGCTGTTCATTTTCAGGGCAGCAAGTTGCCAAGTGAATACTCTCACTTGTGCTCCCCTGCCTCTGCTGGGTGTTGCTGCAGGTGCTATCTGTGAATGAGCTCAGATTATCAGAACACACTTTCAGAAAAGCTGACTGATTATAGCAAGTATTTTTAGCAAGAGAAAATGGCACCTAGTGAAGATATATTTAATTATATATATATATATATTTA
>VZRX01015548.1:131399-143429 GCA_013398075.1 Notiomystis cincta | reverse complement strand
TCTCTAAAACCGTTGACACAGAGACCTCGCAAAGGGGAGCCAAGTGTGAGAGCAGAGGGTGGAAAGAGGGTGCCTGGGATGTGCTCCTACTGGGGACCCCAGTGCTGCAAAGAGATCACCAGTGGCTGGTAAGGAAGTTCAGTCTGGAAGCTGGACAAAACCAAAAGGGCTGAAGAGCAAAGCTCAACATTTGCAGCAAATTTGAAGGTAAATTGGAGTTGCAGGGCAATGAGGCAGGAGCTCACAGGACCAGGCTTGAAAAACTGCCCCAGGTGAGGGTTCTCACAGTAGGGAGGAAGAAGCCATCAACATCCTACACCTCCTTCCAGCAAAGAAGACTCTTTGTCCTGGCAAAGGGCACCCTTGTCCTGGCAAAGGGCATGAGGTGCTGATGGCTTGGGCAGCCCTCTTCTTCTCAAGCAGTACTGATGCCATCAAACACTGGACCAAACATGAAAGCCCATGGGAGACCCCAAGAGCAGAGCCCAAGAGCAGAGCCAGATACTAGGAAGGTCTTGTACAACAGTTTTGACTCCATTATTAATGTCACTCTGCATTGATCAAATAATTTGTACTGCGGCAGGAAGTATTATTGTGACTAGACTAATCTTAATAACTGTCTGTTGTATTGTAATTAGTATTGAGATTTTCATTAGACTAACAATAAATTCTTTGCTTCCATATAAGGGGTTTTCTTTCCTGCTCATAATGTTATTTTGAATGCAACATTGGTCTCAGAATTCACTTTTATGTAATAGCTGTGGTATGGAGCAGTGGCAACATAAACAATCATCACATCATAGGTTAATCCTTTTAATTTTTACTTTATTTTAAGCAATTAGTTTTTAAAAGATAGATTTTTTTTCTGTAGTCTTAGTTCCATATATTTAGATGAATAACTTCTCCAAGTCAAAGTCTGCAGTAATAATGCTGCTCATACAATTGAAGTTGTCCTTTTTCATTGTAAGGCCTTTTCCACATTTCTCATCTGTTCCTCAATATGACAAACAGATCATGAAAGCATTTCTTTCTCTGCAACTGTAAATAAAGTATATGCATTCCACTGACATCAAAAATGAAAGGGGACATGAGTAGTTGAATCTGAACAATTCTGCAGCTCTAAAATGAGATACTTATGTTTCAAAGGCCTCTCTCTGCAAAGAGGAAGGGGCATTTAGAAAAATTTTAAACATAAAAAAATGAGAGTTAAATAAAGCTGTATATCATCTATTTGTTTGTATATCAACTATTTTTCATTTGCATTGCAGACACAAGTTCTCAGAAGGCATACTGGGAAAAAAAGCCTTTGATGGAGAAGTGATATGTGTTAGTATATTTGCATTTCTCACCCTATTTGTCTTCCTTTACTACAAAAGAAAACTCAATTTAATTAATTTGATTTACATAGGAAATGTCTGTAAGAGGCTTATTTTGGAAAGCAACTATAAAAGGAACATCATATTTTAAGAGAGCTTTACAAAGATAAACTAAAAAGGTAATACTAGAAATTCAGTTTCAGACAATATAAAGAATGAGGTAAATGTAAAGTGCAAAGATTCACTGTGTAGTGAAATATATATCGAAATTTTGGAGAGTAATGCAAAATAGACTCTTGTGCTGTATTTGCTTTTTAGGAAAACCAAGGGCTGTAGGGAGGACATGAGTGGATGGTGCAGAAGGTGGTTATGGCTTGGCTTCTGCAACCTGAGAGACTCTTCTAGTATGTCAAGCTCACAGACTGTCTGGGAAGCTGTGCCAAGGCTGATATTAAGACCAACACTACATTCTGCCTATGACTTGGACTTCTGAAAGAAACAAAAATTAATCATTAATTTTTTAAAAAAACCAAATTAAGCTAATTTTTGTAAACTGATGTTTATTGCTTTACCACACTACGCTGTGCTGTGAAAAGCTATCATCAAACACAAAGAAAGCCCTGACCAAGTTTGAGAGAACAAGCAATAAAGACTTTTATCCATTGATTTGCTGTGTTGAGAGAGGCCCTGTGCCAGGCCAACAGGAGCCTCGTGGGTTTCAGTGCAGACCAGGGCACAGGCCTGCCCTCGGTGTGGGTCCCCCAGACAGGGTAAAGGAGGGGGTCTGGGGGCTGCTCTCAGCTCTGCAGCAAAGGCTGGCCAGACAGCAGACTGAACAGGGGTGAGCAGGGAGATGCTACCACAACACCTGGGGCTGTGGCAGCAGAGCCAGCAGGGATGTTTTGCCCCAGGTCACACCTCTGAACTGCATTGGGACCCCTGCTATGAAGACATTCAGCTGCAGAGACGTGTCAGTGGGAGATCACCGGGGTGATTAGGGAGCTGGTGATTAGATCACAATGAGCAAGAAGAGCAGAGGGAGCTCTCCTTGTGTAGCCTGGAGATGAGAAGGGTGAGGAGTGTAACTGCTGCCATCTATTACCTGAGTGGAGCTCTCTGATGATACCTGGGAGTGTTGCCTTGGAGCTGCACAACAGAAAGGACAAAAGGCAACAGTCACAAGCTGCAGCAAAGGAAAACCCAACGGGATATAGGGCAAACTTTTCTAAGTGTTTGGATGTTGGGAAGGGCCACTGGCAAAGCTGCAAAATCCCAGCCTTAGGGAGTTTTAAACCTCATCTGAACAAGACCCTGAGCAACTTGACAATAGCCATGCTCAGAGCAGGATATCCATGCTTTGGACAATGTGACACAGTGCCTTCCCTGCTAAGCTAGCTGCCAGCCTGAGATGGCCTCACGAGGTACTGAGGTTCATGTTAGATTTATAGTTTGACAAACAGCTAGAGCAATAAGAGGAATGAAAGCCAGTGAGTTCAAAAAGCTGGATAAAAGCTAATCTTTAGATAATAATAATGAATAACTAATTCTCACCATTGAGATTTTCTTCCTGAAGGACAGTTATGTTTAAATAGAGATGTTAGAATCATAGAATACTATGTAAAATGTGTTTTTAATTTGAGAAGGTTTTGAAGTAGGTTTTGAAGCATGACTCCTAAACTTTCCTTGCCATACTGAGCTTCTGCAATGTGAGTGGCTTCTCAGCCCATGCTAAGCCAAGGCAAAGGTGAGTCTTGCAGAAGGTAAACTCAAGATTACTGATGAAGCTGCAGAAAGCAAGCTGAGTTCTCACTATAGCTGAGAGTGACCCTTTCTGACATACAGTGCATGATACAGTTCTTGGCCTCCAAGTGGCACTGAGGAGAATGCTTGTGTTGGGAATCTGCTTCTACCAGCATTTCATTCTGTATTGAATTAGGGCTGGTTCCTGGATTTAGGTATGCTGCAAGACTAAAACTGGACTGAGTGTTAGGATTAGTACTATGTGTAGCAATAATGTACTGTAACATTATGTACAATTAGCAATTATGTGTAGGGAATTTATCCTTGTATTAGGAGCCCAAGTTTGTTCTTTACATAGATTAATGCTGAAGAATGCATAAAATTTTCCCAAAAGGCTCATAAAAAGTAGAAACATTTAAAAATAAAAGATTTTCTTAATGCTTCTCTCTTTCAAAAGTTTATTTATGCTTCTTGGAAGACACACAAACTGGATTCAAAATATATCTTGCAATCAAACTTCTAAAATTACTATATATCCCCACACAGCTATGCTAATTATATCACTATGAAAAGATACACCAAAACTGTAAATAATTAAGGGCCTGAAGTTAATATTTAAAGTATAATATTAATTTGTACTGAATTATCTGTTAAATTCAAGAGGGTTAATTAGTTCATTGATCATTTCATTTCTGTTGAGTTCCCATAAGGATGAATTTGGGCTAGGTTGTTCAAAATTCAGTATGTTTAAGCATCATTCTAATCTTTCTCTTGGTCCTGCAAAGTAGGATTAATTTACCATTTTAAAAGCTACTGAACTAGCTAATGTAATTTTTTGTGTGTGTTTATAGTAAAATTCTAAATCAAACATATAAATATGAAATGGGGAATCACTAGTCAAATAAAATACATTTTTCTTATTTCAGGGAGTTTTGTGTTTATCTCTGAAGCACATTCAGAATTGCAGTCCATATGAAACTTCTAAAATTGGCCATTTACTTTTTCTTCAAATTTGTTTTAGAATCCATTGGTGGTTTGTTTCCTTTTTACTTGTTTTTTCCCACCAGAAAAAAAAATATTGAAGTATTTATGAAGTTACTTTCTCAGCTGGGACAAATGCTGGTTGTGCTGGCAGCAAGCCAGCATCTTTTTAGCAGAATAACTTGAAAACAACTGTGCTATGGTTACCTAAATAGTAGAATAATTTTCATAGAATTCTTGCTACTGTGGCTCTGGAAAGTATGCTGCTGGTATCTGGCAATTGCCCCAAACTAATTAGTTCTTTATTTTTGAAGATGAATGTTTATTTCACAGTCGGATAAATAATGTGTATGAAGTCATTTTAGGAAAACAAATACTGTTTTTATCAGGATGCAAAACCTTTCTGAAAAGGAGAGGAAATGAAAGGTTCTCACTCACCACAGATACAGAATTAGAAGTCCTGACACCCATCAGCACAGCTCAGTCCATGGTGCTGATACAGTTTAATTTTTCATATTCTGTTAAGTAACAGAATCTAATTTACCTCCCATTTGAGAAATATTGTGCAATCTTTAGTGGTATTTTAAAACTGAAAGAAAGCAGTGGATCAGGTCTCATTTGAGTAATTTGTGGATATGAGTAAGTACATTGAGAGAGCAGAATGTGATGTGAGAAAATGGCAATATTGTACTTGTGCTCCTCACACAGGCAAAGCAATGGTGCAGTGAACCCTCCAAGCTCAGCAAATGTTGAGTGTGAGCTTTATACCTCACTTAAGAGGCAAACAGCTGCTGCCCAACCACACAGTTGGAATTCAAGCATATGGTTAAGTGCATTCCTGCATTAGTGCCACAGTTGTTCTGGAAGATAGTCAAACTCATTACATTATTTGGGCTGGAAATTTTCAGCCTCATTAAAACCTTAATTGCTTAAATGTTGCCATGAAATGAGAAAAATCTGATGGACAGTGTTCCTGAAAGACAATCCACATGCTGTTAACTGTTTAAGGTATTTTAATGGAATGGAAAATAATATAAAATTAAAATTCATGAATGAGGAAATACATGAGGATGAAAAAAAGAGAAATATTCTTACAAAATTCTCTTTTCTATCTGCAGTTCTTCTTTGTTTTCATGAAAGGAAAAGAAGCAACTCTGAAGTTCTTATTTCTTCTCTAGATATTTTAGTGACTTGCTAAATGTCATTACTATAAGTCACACTGCCTTTTTGATAGTTCATTAATAACGCAAAATTAACCTATATCATAAATTAGTGTTTGGTAACTAGGATGGCAACTGTCATTATAAAATGCAATCAAAATAAATGCTGTAAAGTTGGAAAATTTAATTCACAGTTATAAATGAGTCATGAGTGATTAAAATCAGCTTCTCTGAGAAATTGTGTAGTGACTTTGGAGCTTGCTACTGGTAAATGGAAAGCAAAAAAGACCATGTCCTGCAGTAATTGTATTTCTTCAAAACATGTTGTGTGCAAGGACCTCCCTTCTGCTGCAGAAATCTCCCATCTGTGTAGGCAATAGCCAGGCCCACTGAGGGGCAGAGCAACCCAGACCACTGCAAGGCTCCTTCCCTGAGGGAAACCTGGTGTATGCACACTGGAAGAAAGTTATGGGTTCTGTAGAACCCAGTCATACAGAGTAGCTCAGAAAACTGCATTTTATCTAAAATGATAAACTTTCTTTGAGAATCTGAAGAAAAAGCCCCTACTGCTAGAGGTCTTCCCTGGAGGTGAAAGCCAGAATGATTTAATGGATTAAAGTGTGCTTTGTCAGACTGAGCATCTGACCTTGAAGCTCATTTCAAGGACTAATGATTGATAATTATGCGAATGGAGATGTTTAGTGATATTTCTTTATTTCAGTTATTGCTGCTTGAGTCCTTGTAGGTGGAGGCATAAAATCAATTGTGGAAGCCAAATCAACATCACAGATAGTACTGGTAAGATCTGTTTCCCACTCAGAAAGTCTTTCAGCTAGGAAACACAATGTTTTATATCCTCACACAATTTCCAGACACAATTCCTCCTCTTTACTGAACCCAGGCCATTGGAACCCATTGTGTGGGAGTGGCTTGTGCTTTCTGGTTCAGTGTCTAACAGTGAGTTATCAAACATGACAGAGAGTCTTAAGGAGCCATGAAGTTTTTCCTCTCTGAGAATAGAACCATGTTCTCTTTCTTCCCAACAGGCATTTGTTGGTTTCTTCCAAAAAACAAGTATAATCTTGGGGGAAAAAAATAAAAGAGAAGCGAATAAAGTAAATCACACACAGCCTTCAAAATTAATTTGGGACAGAGCTTCCCTGTAGGCCTGACTGCATGAAAAATAGTACATGGAGGGACCTGGCAACATGCTGGGGTTTCACTGATCTTTGAAGGAATACAGAAACACCCACCACTGTTTTTCACAATGAGGAAGCATGAAATAGAAATGGTATGGGCACATATGGTGACAAGTTTTTTGAAATTCCACTATCTTGGCTTACACTGAGAAATTTGTGAAAGAAACTGTTAAAAAGCAATTGACAGAAAAGTTTGGGTTTGCTTCTTGCTGGCTAATTAGAATATGTAGTGTTACCCTGACTCCAAAGGGATCCTTCTAGGAAGATGAAATGTTAAGTGAACCTGATACATCACCCAGAGTATTTATTTATGTGAGTTCAAGTGTGTGACTATTGACAAGCAGTGGATCCAACACTTACCCAGATTAGTCCAGGTCATCCCCCTCACTGTGTACACATTTGTCTGAATATTTACAGGCAGGCAATAGACAAGCAGGTGGTGCTCCCTCATGAAATCTGTGTTGGAGCCTACTTGCAAAGATTAAATCTGTGTCTATTTTGGCACAGTCACTGATTTCTTCCATGCCTAAAAAGGTGTGACCCAATGTCTCCTTGAGGTTATCAGGAAATACACAAAGTCATGTGCATGAGTACTGAAGACACCACCCTGGTGATGGAGGAGGATGTAGCAGTTTGAGCATTGCTGCTCTTGGGTTCAGAAATGCTGTAATGATTTTTTTTCCTAAAAGAACTGAGTTAGACTTTAGTTGCCATGAAGAAAATAACTGGGTAGCATACCTTTAAATTGTAGAGGCAATGTGCTAATTTCTTCTGCATTAGCCAAATTCACAAAGCAACTGTTACAAATGAAGACTGGGCCTCCCAAGATGTATTGCTAATGGTGGCATTGATTTCATGAATATTCTGGAAGAATGCTGAGGGAAAAGATATGGGTCAAGATTAGGCTGAGAAAGAAACTGTGAAATGTATTATTCCTAAAAGATTTGTAACAAAAAAATATTTTCTGCAAATCAGCTGGTGTTTCTTAGAAATATGGAAGGCCTAGAAGTGATATGGCATGGAAAGGAAGGAAAAAATAATTCCAAGCATCAAGAGTAGTCCAAGAACATGAGAAGTACTTGAAGAGCAAGAAGTAGATTCTCCTCTACCTCTTCTGAGACTAAAATACTTTCCTGAATTGTTCAGCTGATCTTGTGACAAACATCTTGAGGTTTCATTTTGGGGCTTTCTAATCTTATGTTCATTGAAAAGAACATTGTTACTTAGAATTTTTAAGAAAAATTATATGCAGACAATCTTCTTGCTACCACCCTTTCTGCCATCCTAAACACTTAGTTTAGAAGAACCTGGAATTATCTGCTGCCACAAGCCAGTCATGAACTTTCTTTCTTGAAAAATTATTTTAAATGCATCCTTACATTTTTCTGGCAGCCTGTGCACAAATGAAATCTGGATGGCTAATGCATGAATAATACTTTTTCACCCAAAACCATCTAATCTTTTATTTTCATTTAAAATGAAACCTGAACTTTAATCTGACTTTGTTAACAGTTAAAAACCTAGACTAAAAATACTCCCAAATCACATTTTTAGAACTTGAGTTCCACACTACTTGCTTCACTCTGAGAGCCAGAAAAAGTGCTCAGGAGGTTTAAAATTCCTCTGTTCACAGATGCAGAGACCTTCCTATGCAGTACTAGGTGTAAGATGTGAAATGGATTCCATGACACGTCCTGGATGAATCTGAGAATGTTTCAGGGGTCTTTGCCATTTTGAAGAGCTCTTGAACTAACTGAAAACTGTGTCAGGAACTGACACTACTTAACCTGATTCTATGGAAGAACACTTTCCTTAGGAACCTTAGGGTTGTGCTGCTGATCTCTCTCTTCTGGCCTGGATCAAACTGGAACAAAATTTGAAATAATACAGGAAACTTATCTAGTGCTAAAGGTACTTTGATACATAGCATAGTTCTACTGTAGATAAATATAATATATAGAGATGAGAGTATTTGTTGGACAGCTGTCCTTTGTGTGTTTGAAGAGGGGAAATGGTATTTACACTTTGTGATTTATTCTGCATGAAAACAGTAGAGAGGTATACAAACAAATGTGTTACTAATTTCCTCATGGTACAGAAAGGGTGGAATTATTAGCTGTCTCTGCACTGATGACTCACTAACCTTCCTCATGCTTATGCCATGGTGACAAGGTTTTCTGGGTCCTCACAACAGAGGTGCTCATGCAGACAGCAAGGATAGGTTTCAAAGGCTTTTAAACACAGAAGGCCTAGATTTTTTTTACTAAAGAATGTATTCTCCTTGACACCTGTGAGACTGTAGACATTAGTCTTTGAAAAACTAGTGTTTAAAGTGAAAACCTTAAAGAAGTGGAGAGTTTTTCTGTATGTCTGAGTCTGACACCTCCTTTAGGCTCTACTTTCACAAAAATAGAGCTTCATCAATATTTGTGTGTTTTGAAAGCAGGTCACAAAATCATGGAGTTATAGGAGATAATTCATCCTAGAAGAATAAAAGGACTAAATGTATCCATCAGCATGTTCTATTACAGATGGGTTTTAAAGCCTGTGGTCTGTATTCAGCCACGGTTCCTGCTGATGGTTCCAGTAGTGATGGTGGCACTGGTGGTTCCACTTGTCCTGGCAAATGCTGAATTCCTTCTCTTTGTTCAATGGATTGAAGCAATCAGCACTAGCAAAGAAAGAGGAAATTAACTATATTAATCAAAGTCAGGAAGGAAAGATGTAACAATTTTCAAACTGCAGTGTGCATTAGGATACTGGAATTGTTTCAGTGCTATGTTCAGCTATCAGAAAGGACCAAGTTATGGCTACCTTCACTCCATTGTTCAGGTTCTTGAAAGAGAAAGGTTGGTGGCAGCCAGGATAAAACTGTGACATTTGATGGATGTTACTTAAGGAAACTATTGAACAAGTACTTGAAGAAGAAGGAGGGAATGTGGAATGTTCATCACAGATACAGACTGAGTAGGCTTGTCATTGTCATGAAAATGCATTGTAGTCACATTGTTCTCTTCCAATAATGCTGAAGATCACTTCTAAGCTCACTTCTATAATCATCCACCTATTCTATCACATCTAGAATAGATGCCATTTCCAGATTAGTCTGTGTTGGTTTTGTGTGTGGTTTATTTTTTTAGTAGTGCAAAGATTTAATCATAAAACTTCTTTTCTTGAGATGTCTAATAATGATCTACAAGGCAGAAAGCTGAGGGGGTGGAGGGGAGTAATCAATGTTTGCATCCTGTGGCATTCAGCTTCAATTATACTGCTGAAACCTGGAAGCTTTGATGTTTTAAAGCAATCATCCAGTGTTACGCATTACAGCTATTCTGGAATCTCTAGTTTGGTCATAGTTTATGCTATAATTACTGCAAATATATCCCTCATTCCTTAAATTAGGTTGCAGGTATTGAAACAAGTTATGTAGGTATCTGATAATTGGCAACAGCTAGTAATGATAAAATAACAATCACAAAAAAGAGCAAGGAAAATATGTCCTGCTTTCCATTGCAAAATTTTCAGAGAGTCACTGATGTCATTCAAATGTCAGCTTACCATGTACCACACAGAGCTCTTATGTTTCTTTTTGCTCTGTAATCTGATAGGTATTTTGTACATAAATTTCAGGCACTAAAACTGCCTCTGTCATAATACTTGGGCATTGTTCCAGTCCCCACACCTTAGTGCCATTCAAGAAGAAGAAAATACAAACTGCCTCTCTGGAATGATAATAATGTGTATTTAGTCCCATTGGTGCACATCTTTCAACTACCCCTTACCCCTTAGTTTCTCTCTCCCACATAAATCACTCTCAGTGTGTGAGAACTATGCACTTACTCTAAGCTGAAACATTAAAAGACAAAATAGCTGTGCCTTTATAAACGTGATGAGAGAAGATGGATATCTCCCCAGCAACACTGAAGACTTGAATTTCTTTAACTCCTCCATTATTTTCATAGGGTGCTCTATTTTTGGAATCAGCAATCGCCAACTATTTCCATGTTTCTAAGTAGAATAAAATATTAAGATCAGGTAATATAAAAAAGTATCAAAACAAACCCCCACGTAACAAAAAAAAACCCCACGTAAAGTGGATTAGTAGGGAATAATATAAGATCATATCACACTTACACAATATACTTTTAAGTTACTCACACCTGCAGTATTGTAACAGCTTTATCATTTATAGTGCTGTACTATCCCTACTGTAATAACTCTTCATACATTTCAGGTTATTCATCCCTGTGGGATACTCTGATCATGTGTAGATCCTTATAGCGGATTATTAAAGAGGGAGGGACTGTATTATAAAGCTGAAAAACAGTTGGGTTTTTTCTCAAAAACTGTTCTTTAGCTTTTAGTCATCTATTAGATTATCTGTACTCGGCATTAGGCTCTCAAGACACCACTGGTCCTTCACCCATCCCTTCACACTACTGTACAGATCCTTGGGTTTTTGCTTGGGTTTCGTGGTTTGGCTTTTTAAGGCAATTTCAGCTGTAGGCTTAGTGGTTTGGCTGCCTGCAGACACACCTAGAATACTTGGGAAGGTCTGTGGTTTCTTGGCTGCACTGAGAACTTTAGACAGATTGGTTTAAGAGGAAGCACTTTAGTGACCTCTGATGAGAAATTGCTCTGGACAAGAGAACAAAAATAAAGAAATGAGACATCAGGTGATAACCTCCTGAAAACAAAGAGCCAGAACATTAGAACTGGGACGTGGTCTGAAGTTTCTGAATAAAATATCAGTGATATCTCCCTGAGTTTCTGCCACTGGAGTTATGTTTCAGATGTGTGCTGTGCACAGGGAGTGTATCTTCTGTACATAAGAACATGTTACTGTCCCCTGCATTCCCACTGCTGTTCCTTCTGCTTACTATGAGCCAACCAGGTGCTGACATTCAGGTTCTTTTACCATTATTTTTATGTACTACCTGAGATCATGCATTGAACCTGAATTACAGCAACACGAATCTAGAAATGAAATTCAAAATTAATGTATTTTGATAATGCTTGTAGCTTTGGAGTTAATTATTTTTTTACAAATAAACACAATTAAACTTCTTCGTTGCTATATATAAAACTATTAACAGACAGAAGTAGAGGACTTCATTACATGATTTTGCCTTGATATCTTTGACCTGTCCTACATATTGTGTAGCTACAGACGTGGCATTTAATTTGCCTCTGCCTTAACTTCCTACCTGTGACATGGGAATGGTAGCATTTCCACCTCTCTTTAAACTGCTATCACGAGAAATAAATACTGGGGACTCCTTAGAGGCCGTAATAACAGATACAAATTAAACACATTACATATAGGATGATGGAGCTGTTGTGATTACTGTGAATTATTATGAACAGATCAGGGCAACTGGATTGGTGGTCTTCAAAAAAAGGAAGGGTCTGCACACGTGAGAGAGAGAGAGAGAAACGCCCCTTTTTCAGTGTGTCCGTGCACACAGTAAGCAGGGTAAATTCTCCTCTTTTCCCTCCACTCTTTTTCAGCTGTAACGCCTGTTGGGTTTCCGAGGGCAGGTACCACCGAGCGCTTTTCCTTTCCCGGCGATCGCCCCGAGGAGGATCCATGGTCACGGTCCCGGTCCCGGCCCCGGCCCGGTCCGGCCCGCC
>VZRX01015548.1:107722-130552 GCA_013398075.1 Notiomystis cincta | reverse complement strand
CGGGTCCGCCGCACGGGGCTGCCGAGACGGGCAGCGGCCGCCGCCGCCCCGCATCCCGCCGCGCTTCCCGTCCGCATCCCGCCCCGCATCCCGACGCGCTTCCCGTCCTCATCCCGCTCCGCATCCCGTCCTCATCCCGTCCTCATCCCGCCCCGCATCCCGCCCGCGCCGCTGCCGGGAGCGGGAGTCGCGTCGGGGAGCGCGCAGGGCGCGTTATCCGGCAGGTGTTGAACTTCTGGAGCTGCCCCAAGTGCCGCGGTGGGGACGGAGCCCTTCCGTCCGGAGTCATCCTGTCAGGCGTTCTGCAGGGCTCCCTTGCAAAACTTACGGCAACGGGCGTGTTGTGTCACCTCGTCATGTTTTATCGTAACTGCTGCCGAGAAATACACCAACCCAGAACAACAAATGCAGTCTGTGGTTTTGTTCCTTTGACGCTTGTTTATCGGTATTTCAAAAATCCTGTTTTCTCCCGTGATGCAGAGATTTTCGCATTAGAGGTCTAAAAAATACTTTTATTAGTGCGCTTTTTTGTTCATGTCCTCGTTCACATTCCTCCACTTCCTTTAGTATTTCCTGGTAGTTGCAAAGCGGTGACGCCTTTCACCAGCAGGCTTGGCAGCTTCTAGCGGAAAATTTGAATTGCCAGTGTGTTTCCTGATGGGAAATGAGACAGAGTTTCTTCTACAGTCGTTTGCTTCATTTTATAATGTAATTCCCCAGAGCTGTTGCTGTTTACCAGTTCTACTGCCAGAACAGAACGGCAGTGCTCTAAACTTGAATTGTCAGACCACTCCCTCTCTTTCCTTAGAAAATAAAATACGATCTGATGTTTCATCACGTGTGGATTTCAAAAGAAGGCTGAAGCAGTGAGAAATAGAGTAAGATCAAATTTGTAATACTGAAACAGTCACCAGGCTGACATACATACACCCCGTTGTACTTGCTGGCTGTCTCTGCAAAGTTCACAAGCACTAACAGTTGTCCGAGGAAGGGTGTGCTGTAATGTGTAAAAGCAGTCCAGGACCTTTATATTACTGTTGAGTTCTTCAAATAGCCTGTCACACTTAGAGATGTCAGAGAATTTATGCTGAATTTGACTCAATTCACTTAGTATGGGAGTTCCTGTAATTCCAGGTATCATTTGTATATACCTGCAATGTTTCACAGTGGTTTAAAAATCCATCAGATAGTTACAAAGAAATGCAGGCATAGAACACAGTCAGTGGATTCTGACCTTACTTGTAACTAATTTCAGTATATTTCACTATGCAGTTTACAGTGGCAGTTTCTCTGTAGATGTCATCAAAAGCCATGTCAGTTTTGTTAAAACTCTTTCATTTGTCTTGATGTCAAATGCAGAAGGATGGGAATTTCCATGGAGATTCCTTTCTTCTGTATGTGCTGGATGACAATTTTTGATTACAAAATTATGCTTCAAAGCAGAGTATAAAATGAGTGACACTAGGGCAGAGATTAATGATTAACACGTTTGTGATTCATCTGCAAACACATTCATTGGCTAAAGCTTGTGAAATGTGGTGTTAAATGAAATTGTGAAAGACTGCAAGAGCAAACCACAAAACTCAGAGAATGCTGAAAATTCTTTAATAATTAGACTTGTGTATTCCTTAATACCTGGAGAGAAATGCTTTTAACAACAGTTTGGGTCATGACATTTGTTTTCCTTGATACCTGAAGAGTTGTAGGACCACTGTGGTCACTAATTTACATCAACAGTTGTTAGTTGATAATTATTACTTATTCCTAGATTTTTTCCTTGAGTTTTTATTTTTGTTTGACTTTGGGCTTTTTTGTTGTGGTGGTGGTGTTTTGTGGGTTGGGGTGTGTGTGTGTGTTTGTTTGTTTGTGGGTTTTTGCTTCTTTTCCTTATAGGAGATGAGGGAAGTTCTTCCAGTTTGTACAGGTGCTGTAACTTGGTGGTCAGTAAAGCTGTGCAAGCTGTTTGTGCCACAAAGTAAATTTGTAACTCTGGCCAATATTCTTTTGTCTGGTCTGTCTTTCTGTCTGTCTTACCCAGTAAGGATACACTTTCTATTCCTTTAGCTTTCAATTCCATGTGGTTTCTCTGTCAGCATTTCCCAGTTTGCCTGCAGGCTCATACTGCCAGTGTTACCAAAGTATCCAGGTTCAGCACTATGCAAGTGGCATGGCACTATTTGATATTCTCCAAGCCACCCTGGTTTAGCTTCAGGGTCACATCAGGTAACCTTGAGGAGAAATGCATCTCATGGGATGAGAAATTCAGTGAAAATTGTAGAATCCAGGAATGTTTTGGTTATCAGGTAATGCTCTTTCTGGGATTTCTTTATGACTAAAAACTTTTTATTTATATAAATATATCATATTCCCATGGCTTTTGAATGCCAACATTAGTAGTTCTACAAATGCTAAAAAAGCAAGAAATTAATTTAATTCTAGTTATTACTGCTCAGTGCCTATCAAATAAAAACTTCAGAATTCTTGTCTGACTGTGTAAGATGTACTTTTTCGGGGAGCAGTAGTTTTTGACTCGGGAGCCACATCTGTTATGGCAGAAGAACTTACATGTGTTATCTCAGAGGATCCTCTGGTATTGGTAATTGCCCACTGTTGTCTGGATCAATTGTTCTAGAAGCCTCTCCCTTCACCAATGTCCTGAGAGCATTTGTGGTCTGATGAAAATATTACTGTCACCTGCCATGCAGTCTTCATTTGTTACTGCCTGACATAATTTTCCACAATTGTCGTGTGGTGAAGGGCCAAGACCTTGTCCCTGCAGTCTGTGTGAAAGAGTGGAAATAGGTTGCACTCCATCTTTTTCTTCACTGCTGTTTTCCAGCCCAAAGGTTCCTCTTCCTCTACAGGGTTTTTGCACTGCATGCTGCTCATAGGGCTGTGTCTAGACAGGCTCTTGTCTTACCCACTGTGTGTGTAAGCTTGTGGTCTTATGTGAGCTTCAGGTCAGCTTCAGGCCTTTATCTGTCATCCTGTTTTTCCCTCTATTGATGTTCTCCACTGATTCCAATCTAGTTGAGTCTTGCAAAAACTTCATTCTCTGTTCCCATCTTCCCCCTGTTAGTGCAGTTCCTATGTGTTGACTAAAGTAGTTTATCTAATGCTCAGAACTGCAAGATTGTGGTTATTAGGTATCTTGAAGTTTGTGCTCTTTGTGAGCATACAAAGTTCAGTGTAGTTTAAGAGGTTCAAGTTTTCATTTTTTTGGAGTGATCTGTATAATGATGATTTCTGTTCATCATGTGTGGACTCACTTACGTTTTTTTTTCGTATAGTACCTGAAAAGTCTGCAGCCATTCTGCAATCTTATGTTAAAAAAAAGATTAAGGCTTTTGTTATACCTGATATTAATGTTTATTTACAGACTTATTTTCTTGAGAGTGGTTTTTAATATCTATAGGAAAGTGAAGCTGTAGTTTTACGTTTTTATGGCTTCTAGTAGTGTGTCAAAGATGGCGTGGTTATTGGAAAGATGGTAGAATTGTTGTAAAATATTGACACAGCACAGGGTCACTTTGCTAATTCAGAAAGTTTGTTATGATAATACTGTTTTGAAAGGCTTTGTGCTCAATCAGGCAGTGTGTCTTTATTGGTGTGGGTTTGTGCTGGATGAACTCTATGCTGCCTGTGTTCCCACAACAGGCGTAATGTGCATAAAGGCTCCATAAGCGCCTTGCCACGGTTAATTCAGCACAAATACAGTCGGTTGCCCATGCCTGTTTTGGATCAGTTCTCTGCCACTTCACAATTTGTACAGAAATCTAACATTAATGAATGAGCTGAATGGAATTAAGCAACCCCTATTCTCAGTAATTAAAATAATTTAATTTCAAGTTTCTTGCACAGAGGAACAAAACATACTACTTCAGAATTTTTCCTTTTGTTTGGCTGTCTGAAAGTCTTAACCAGCCACTTCTGAATGTTTGCAATACCTAAAAGTATGTTTAATTATGTCTTTGATTGTCCTAGGCATTGATTTCTGGCAAGATCATGTCTCTCCAGCCATCATACTTACCTTCTGTGGTTTTTCAAAATATTAATAATTTGTTAGAAGTCCCTGTCACAGAAAGATACAATGATAAGAGATATTCATAATAAATTATTCGAGCCTGTAACTCTGTATAGCACAAAATAGAGAATATAAAATTAATTTTGATTGTAAATCTGATTTTCATTTTCTTGCTTTCTTTGTGTATGTGTTTCTAGGTTGGATTAAATGTCCATGGAGTGGTTATGTGTGACTGGGAACAGAAGGTTGATCTTACTTGTTCTTTTCTGTGAAACAAAACTGCCTAAACAACCAGCTGGCTTCAGAGGAGAAAAAAATATAAATTGCTGATAGTGTTCATCAAAATAGTCATGGAGATGCATTCCTGATAGAGTGCATGGTTTAGTTTTCACCTGTGCCTCCATTGTTAGAAATTTAAAAATGCTACCATGTGACTAATGGAATTTAAGGCAAATCTTTTGCACTGTGAATTCTGTCTTGTAGTTGCTAGTGATGGGAAAGATGAGTGCTAATGGCATTGCAAACAATTCCATGGGTGAGTGTCTTTAGGAGAAATGAGCTTAAAAGTCTTTAAAATGGGTCTTAGTGCCTCTACCAAGCTGAAGGGACAAGCTTATTACAGAACCCAGACAGTTTGACTCCTGAACGTAAGGGTCATAGACACGTGGGGCAGCACAAAGGCTGTTGTGGAGCCCACACAGCCTGAATTTCTAAACTCTGGAGGAAAATGACATGTTCAGGGGGGGGTGTGGTAGGTGGTTTGGGAAGGCTCTGCGTTCCTAGTGCTGCAGCCCCTGGGGAGGAAGAAGGCAGCATGCAGCTGGGAGTTCAGGGTGAAAGGAGGCTGCGTCCTCTGAAACCCCAGGAGAGAAACCCCATGGGTGTATGGCTGAGTGGGCTCTCTCCCTTTATTTGGGTAAAGCTGTAGGGCTCCTCTGTCTCCTTTGTGGACAGTGGCTTTTCATAGCGTGTTTTCCTCACACCAGGGACAGGCTGTTGTAACCCACCCCTGAGATGGGGTAACTGAAAGTTCCTGCTAGGTCCCTTGGGGTGGATTAAAGTGAAACGAGACTGAAAGACCAGTGTGCATACACATGGCAGGTTTATTTCAGAACAGTTTGGTTACATTAGAAAGGAGGCATGTATCTGCTTTGGTTATTATCTGTAGAAATGTAATTATATAAAAATACAAAAATATCGCTGAGGAAAATACGCAAGGAGAAGAAAGAAAGGGTAAGAGTACAAAAGGAGAGGAAAAATGTCAGTACCTGTGGGTCCAGCACCAAGACTGGATTGTTGCAATTTCGATGTCTATTGCTCAAAGTGGTGGTCACAGTCTTTATCTATCAGGGGTGGAGAAGTCCCCCCAAGAAAGATTCAGTGGGTTAATATATGTTCAGGTAGGAGGGTCCAGGTGCCTCCCCAGGTTGTGGAGTTTCACACTATGAAATACTGTGGATCAAGCACAGTCTGAGGATGCTTCTGGGGTCTTTGATGATTTGTGGCCCTTTCTAAGACATGACTGCTGTTTCTGATGACTGCACAGTTTGAGCCTGTTGTGACTTACCAGAATGAATGAATACCTTCAGCCTTGTGTGAATGTCCCAATACCTTCCCCAGGAGTGGTTTTACACCTGAGCCTCATCAGGAGAGGACATTGGCATGATAAAAAGTATTACCCCACCTTGCAGGATCTGCTTCTTACTGGCCTTGTCCCTAATCTGGCTCAGATAAGCAAAGCTCAGTTTGTTGTGGTCATCCTCTGGTGGGTGGGTGTGCACCTACTTTGCACCTGGGCTGTTCCTATGAAGATCAGTGGTTTCACCACACACCCAAAAATTCTCCTCCCCTTTGCTTAGGGGGTGCAAATGTGGCCTCAGCAAAGCACCTGCTGCTTTTGCAAATCTAATTGTTTGAGTCATTAACCTTTAACATTTCAGTTCTCATGCAGCCTTCACGCAACCTTGCAAGTCTCAGGACTTGTCAAGTTTTGTCTGAACTTGCCTTTGCCTACATGGAGCTTTGCTTGGTTTTACTTAGCTGCAAACCCAAACCTGATATCTTTTTTTATAGTTACTGCTTAGTTAGTTTCCCTTTGGCTTCTTCTTGTATACTTGTGTGGTATAACCATATTTCTTTCAGCAGAGATAGTAGTAGCAAGTAGTTATTCTGTGTATGAAGATGTATTTGTGACCCTCACAGAATGGTGTAGTGCAGAGGAGCATCATCATGGTGTGATGGCAGAGGCTTTGCAGGTGGGCACACAGGATGGGAGTGTGGCAGCAGAGGGTGAAAAGAAGGTGGTTGGGATGTCCCCCTTACTGGGGACCCCAGTGCTGTGAAGAGGTCACCAGTGGTTGGTAAAGATGTGCATTTTGGGAGGTGGGCAAAACCACAAGTGATGAAAGAGCAGGTCCCAAGCAGACATAATACAGGCTGTATACAGTGTACAGTAAATGTGGATGTGGAATGGAGTTGCAGGTGAATGAAGTCAGAGCATATTAACTGAGCTGGAGGTCTTTGGAGTGGGGAGGAAGAAGTCATCAACATCATACTCCTGAGACCACCTNGGTAGGTGGTTTGGGAAGGCTCTGCGTTCCTAGTGCTGCAGCCCCTGGGGAGGAAGAAGGCAGCATGCAGCTGGGAGTTCAGGGTGAAAGGAGGCTGCGTCCTCTGAAACCCCAGGAGAGAAACCCCATGGGTGTATGGCTGAGTGGGCTCTCTCCCTTTATTTGGGTAAAGCTGTAGGGCTCCTCTGTCTCCTTTGTGGACAGTGGCTTTTCATAGCGTGTTTTCCTCACACCAGGGACAGGCTGTTGTAACCCACCCCTGAGATGGGGTAACTGAAAGTTCCTGCTAGGTCCCTTGGGGTGGATTAAAGTGAAACGAGACTGAAAGACCAGTGTGCATACACATGGCAGGTTTATTTCAGAACAGTTTGGTTACATTAGAAAGGAGGCATGTATCTGCTTTGGTTATTATCTGTAGAAATGTAATTATATAAAAATACAAAAATATCGCTGAGGAAAATACGCAAGGAGAAGAAAGAAAGGGTAAGAGTACAAAAGGAGAGGAAAAATGTCAGTACCTGTGGGTCCAGCACCAAGACTGGATTGTTGCAATTTCGATGTCTATTGCTCAAAGTGGTGGTCACAGTCTTTATCTATCAGGGGTGGAGAAGTCCCCCCAAGAAAGATTCAGTGGGTTAATATATGTTCAGGTAGGAGGGTCCAGGTGCCTCCCCAGGTTGTGGAGTTTCACACTATGAAATACTGTGGATCAAGCACAGTCTGAGGATGCTTCTGGGGTCTTTGATGATTTGTGGCCCTTTCTAAGACATGACTGCTGTTTCTGATGACTGCACAGTTTGAGCCTGTTGTGACTTACCAGAATGAATGAATACCTTCAGCCTTGTGTGAATGTCCCAATACCTTCCCCAGGAGTGGTTTTACACCTGAGCCTCATCAGGAGAGGACATTGGCATGATAAAAAGTATTACCCCACCTTGCAGGATCTGCTTCTTACTGGCCTTGTCCCTAATCTGGCTCAGATAAGCAAAGCTCAGTTTGTTGTGGTCATCCTCTGGTGGGTGGGTGTGCACCTACTTTGCACCTGGGCTGTTCCTATGAAGATCAGTGGTTTCACCACACACCCAAAAATTCTCCTCCCCTTTGCTTAGGGGGTGCAAATGTGGCCTCAGCAAAGCACCTGCTGCTTTTGCAAATCTAATTGTTTGAGTCATTAACCTTTAACATTTCAGTTCTCATGCAGCCTTCACGCAACCTTGCAAGTCTCAGGACTTGTCAAGTTTTGTCTGAACTTGCCTTTGCCTACATGGAGCTTTGCTTGGTTTTACTTAGCTGCAAACCCAAACCTGATATCTTTTTTTATAGTTACTGCTTAGTTAGTTTCCCTTTGGCTTCTTCTTGTATACTTGTGTGGTATAACCATATTTCTTTCAGCAGAGATAGTAGTAGCAAGTAGTTATTCTGTGTATGAAGATGTATTTGTGACCCTCACAGAATGGTGTAGTGCAGAGGAGCATCATCATGGTGTGATGGCAGAGGCTTTGCAGGTGGGCACACAGGATGGGAGTGTGGCAGCAGAGGGTGAAAAGAAGGTGGTTGGGATGTCCCCCTTACTGGGGACCCCAGTGCTGTGAAGAGGTCACCAGTGGTTGGTAAAGATGTGCATTTTGGGAGGTGGGCAAAACCACAAGTGATGAAAGAGCAGGTCCCAAGCAGACATAATACAGGCTGTATACAGTGTACAGTAAATGTGGATGTGGAATGGAGTTGCAGGTGAATGAAGTCAGAGCATATTAACTGAGCTGGAGGTCTTTGGAGTGGGGAGGAAGAAGTCATCAACATCATACTCCTGAGACCACCTCTTCACCCCTGCCACCCCTGTAAACTTCATGGTTCTCCTCAGACGGGACGTGGGACACTGCTGGGTGCTCACTGTAACACCCTCCCTCACCTGGAGCCCACTGTCCTAGGCCTCAGAAAGGTGGCATACAGGGAAGCCTGGCAGCAGGAAAAAACCTGGCTACTGGGAGATGTGCAATGGCTTTGTGTATTTTTATGAAGACTTTCTGTGGTAGTATTATTTTCCTCATTTTTTTCTCTGCCCATCTGAGCAGTGGCTCACCCACCACCAGTCCTGCAATGGCACAGAAGGGATGAATATTACACTGATGGTATAAATGTCCTTTTTCAATTACTTCTTTGAGGTATACCTTTAAAAGAGTCTCAAAAAACCCTGCAAAACTCATCTGTAGGTTTTATATGCTGTCATACATTAATGAAACACTGTATTAACTGTATTGTACATTCCTAAAGAAATCAGATCTCAATTAAGGCAGCATATCCATGGATTTGGATGGTGTGGGTGAAAGTAACTGGAAAGGAGTGGTGAGTTGACACTAGATTGAAAAGCTCCTTCGACCACCAGCAGTCCTTTATTGCCATCTCCCAGGATACATCACCAGAAGCTCAGAGCCACAGACTGTTTACCTGCCCAGCCTTAACAACATAAATGTAGATGGTTTATTCTGTTAGTTTCAAATAGAAATTGGGTTGGTACTGAAGCAGAGTTCTACCAGTCTGTGATAGTACTAAATGGACTTTTTTTTACATTTAAACTGGAATAGTCCAAGATTGTGTTCAGGTCTGTTTCATCTGCACAAATGTATTTTTATAACTCAGTCCTTCCTGTGTGTTTCAACAGAATTCCTGTAAAACTATTGCTGTGTTAGAGTAAATAAACTTGGCTATTCCTTTGGGGTTTTTTTAACCCTCAGGAGTAATCAGCAGTTTTAATAGAGGTTTCGTCATAAAATTGCTTGAAAACATTGCTTTCTGTGGGTTGTTTTTAAACTTTTGGAACCACTGCAGGTCTTACCCTTCCCATTGTTTCTTCCTTTCTGTTTTCACTTATGGCTTCTGAATCAATATATTCTTAGCTTGACAATGAAAGTTACTGTGAGGCTGAAAATTATTTGTTTTCTGGTGAACAAGGAGAGTGAAATACTTCTCCAAAGGTTATGGAGAGGTACTGTGAATGTTTTCTTAAGCTTGCACATCAGTTTGCTTTCTTTCTGGTTCTTCTAGTGCTCCAAAGAGTGGAGATGGTTTGAACAGAAAGGAGCAGGTCATCCTAATTGCCTGTTAGTCAGTAGAGTCACTGTTGTCTCACCTGTGAGCCTATTCTAAGAGAAACAGTTATTTTGACAAGAAGGTAAAATTCTGAGAAATTGTCTGATCTGCTGTTAGGTCCAGGGCGTTTTGAATCTAGAGACCTGGAGGCTAATAGCTGGCTTTGTTGTGCTCTGAGAGAATAGAGAAGGAGAGAGTAAATAGCTGTGGAAGGGTGACTACTTAAGCTGCCACTAGAGTTTGTGAAATTACTCTGCAGGTAGGTCAAGTGGGCTCTTCACTCGAGTGGGCTCTCTGGATCTCACTTCATCTTAGGACTGATCCTTGCAAGTTCAGTGATGCCACGAAGGCTGAGGGGCAGTGCCTACTAGGTTAATGCAGTTAGTTACAAGTAGTAGTACTCTGGGTACTGTTCTGCACGTTAAAAAGTGATTAGGATGCTCCTTTCTTTATCAGGATCTTCCTTCAAAAAGTGAAGTGGGCCCATCATTAACTGAGGGAAACAGAAATACATTTATTTAATGAACTAGGGACAATTCCTTTTCTCATGGATTGATACAAGTGTGAGAGAAGTAGTGTGTGCTTAAAATACAGAATACAAATATGATATACTGAAAATGTATATTTTCTAAAAATTAAAAATTATCTTGCATGAGTAACCAACTTCTGTGTTTGCAAACTGCTGAGTGCTTTATTTCACAACCAAGAAATCTTTGCATGCATTTAAATGTAATCTAAAGAGGAAGAGAAACATGAAGTCATAGCACCCAGAGAGATTCTGATAAATTAATCTGAAGTAAACCACATTTTTATCATTAAAGATTTCAGAGCTGTTGAAAGCAGTGTATAAGACTTACTTAAGTCTTTTTCCAGTCAATACAGATTTTTTTTGTTTTTTAAATTTTGAAACTAGAAAAGCAGATTTTAAACTGCTCAGTTCTATAGTACTGTGGTCTCTTCTTCAGGGCCAGAATTCTGTAATTTCTGATGGGGGATTGGATTTACTTCTGCTTAGCAGTTTGGTGTAATAAAGGGTTAAAACAAAACTTCGAGAAAGAAGCTCAGATACTGATCACTAAAATAAAGTAAAATTTGAAGGAAATATGTGGACAAGGTGAGTAAATGGTACTTTTCAGCCTACATCTGACAGCATACATGGAACACAGAGAGGACGAGAGCTCGTAGGGAGCAGCAGTGGCTGTGATGGTTTCTGGTCAGCTGCCACTGCCAGCGACATCAGTGGATCTTGAAGCATCTCATTTATACATGGGGCTGGTTGTAGATTAAACACTCGGCATTAGGAAACATTTCTTTACTGAGAGGGAGGTCAAATGCTGGAGCAGGCTTCCTGGAGAGGTCGGTGCCCCAAGCCTGGCAGTGTTTAAGAGGCATTTGGACAATGCCCTTAATAACAAGTTTTAACTTTTGGTCAGCCCTCAGTGGGTTAGGCTGTTGGGCTGGATGATCATTGTAGGCTCCTTCCAGCTGAAACATTGTATTCTAAAAAACCTCTCGAGCACTGTACTGTTATTTTGATAATTTTTTATGGAGTTTATGAGACTATGTGAACTAAGTGATTCTGTGAGGCATAGCTAAATACGTTTTAACTTTATCTTACTTACTGATCACTCTCTTCCCTGCCTGGGGAAATTGCTCTCATTATACAGAAAAAAACATATTATCCCAGCAATTCCAGTGTTATTGCCATGGCTCCTATTCATTTTTTTCCCTTAGACATCTATGCTGTTGCAACTGTTTTGGAAGGTCCACACTGGAATGGGCAGGTGCAGAATGAATTCCTTCAGGATCTCTGCTGGTAGAATAATGCTTTCTGCACATACATTCCTAGACTTCCTTGCTATAGGTGTTTGATGTGCATGTTTCTCAAGAAAAAAGGCTGGTTTTTTTTCTCCTCCTTCATAATTGATAGAAATTCCTTTTTTCTTTGCATTCTTTAACTGAAAATATACTCACCATTTCAGTTAAAATATGTCTGTTTCTGTCAATACTTTGATTAGGAGAAAAAAATAGAAGTTTCAGATATTTCTGGTTTCTGAGTTTGTGAGCTTTTCTGAGACAAAACAGTTTACTACCAAAGAGAATGCTTTTCTAAGAAAAAATACACTCTGTATTGCTCAACATGTGCAGAAAGTGCGATTGGAAATTAGGAGTACAAAGACTACCTAAAGTCCTAGAAATACATTCAGTCTACTTTCTATTTTGTGTTACCATTTCTTGTGGTTGTAGATTGTCCTGTGCTTATGTACTGTGCAGTTTTCTTATATTTAAAGGAGCACTTTGACTGTTATCCCCCTGAAATGGAAACACATGAAAACAAATGAAATTGAACAGCCTGTTGAGGTGTTAAGTGATTTAGTGGCCAAATCAGACTCTTTTTTTCTTTTTTTTTTTTCTCCATGTTGGCACTTTTTCTTTAAAGTTCCTTTTGAAATTGGCTGCATTGCTTAAACAGCTTGCAAAGTTTTTATGTTACTATTTTGGTTGGCTGTTTATGATTTGGACAACCAGGCATGCTGCAAACTTTGCTGAAGACACTGTTTATTTGTAGGAAAATGTGTGAAGGGTTGAATTGAACTGAGGGTGTTGCAAGGTTGTACTAATTCAAAACCACGAGTTCATTGCACGACCTGAATTAGAGTGTTAAACTTGGGTGTCTCTACCCTGCAGTTCTTTCAGGGACACTGCTTCTTCATTAAAGATTCTTTAAGATTCTTTAAGAACCTGTAGATTCTTATCTAAGATTCTTACCTTCTTTTTATGCTGTTCCCATGGTGGCTGCTTTTTGGTGCTGCTGGAAATATCAGGATAGACTGAGCTTTACAGTACCAGGCCACTCTTTATGTTAGTATGTATATGGGAAAATAGAGGGGAACAAAACTTTAAAAGGAGCACAAGAAGAGTAGGAAATATCTAAAGAACTCGAAGCACCTTATCTTTGTATAAGCATGACTAAAATTGCTTAATCCTTATCTGCAGTGACAAGCACTAACATACCAATTATAAGGTCACCATATAGTCATCATGCAGAGGAATTAAAATTGTCTGGAATTCTAGTGGTGAATATGGGAGGCCTGTTCCAAAACCTAATGTACTATTTCTTTCATATAACTCTAATTTTGAGGTTTTATTGCAATTTGTTTTGGGATAATCCAATTCTAGTTACCAGGAATTAATGGTGAATCTAGGTAGATATGAATAATTAAAGAGGAATAGGAGGCAATTTTCATTTTGGAGTGGCAATTTCGATATTGCAGAACTTGCTGTACTGTCTTTTAAAGCAGTTTGTAGTGATTGTTGTCAAATACTGACTTGGGTTCACTGATTTTCCTGGTTTTCTTAATACTTCCAATTTATACTTGCATGATTTTTGTTAAGGTAGGATACAGTTTCACTGAGTATAATTGTATGCATAAAAATTACACTTCTGAATGGACTAGAGAAGTTCAGAATAATTAGTGTGTGCAGAATTCAGATTCATTCACAAGTACTAATATTAAAGCTAGTGCCTACTTTGGCTAGATTAAATAAAACAGATCTGTCCAATGTTCATTTAAAGCTGGGGTTTTTTATTCACATTTCTTGTTCTGAAATGTAAACTTGGCAATACCTAAATTTGGAATACAGTATCTTTTCATTGCTGAAATCTTAAGTGGACCACTTAGAGCATCTGTATTGAACAAAATATTAATATACTTTTCAGCACTGTTCAGTAGCACAAAAATAATGTGATTTAGATCTGAATGAGTGTAGTTAATGGTGACCCTTGAAGAGGCTCTACTGATTATTACAAATAATAAGCTATAAGGGATATAAGCTGCTTATTTAATCATTCATTTTGCTCTGGGGTAGGATCAAAGACCTTACTATTGTAGTTATCTGACATGTTATTGATGACAATGGAGATTTCAAATCATGTCTCCCACCTTTAACAGTGAAAGATGGTAAAACAATGGAGTAAAGTTCAACTTCTGTGCCTGCGGTGCAGAAGATTCAATTTATGGTTAATCCTGTTCCTACTTCTCTGTCTACATCGAGGTCAGCTTCCATTTGTAGCAGTGTTTGCCTCATAGATACAGTCTATATACTTTGAATATTTCTGTTTTCACTGAACTCTGGTGGTTCCATGTCTGGTTTTTTGTGGTCAACCATGATGTCTAGGACTCTTTTTGACATAACAGCTATATATCCAGCCACATGTAGCTAAGCTGCATTTTTGTTGTTAAGTTTAATACCTTCCAAAGTTTATGAGCTCTTTCTTGTCCCTGTTCAATGGCATCCTGTTTTCACAACATTTTTCTAGTCTGTCGAGACATTTTTTTTAATTTATTTAATTTTTTTTTTGAATGATGAAATACTGGTAACTGTTCTGAGAATAGTTTCTTGTCAGTCCTGATTCTTTAGAAATTGTTAATTTAAGTCCGTTCGTCTGTGTATGATTCTCAGCTGGCTGAAGTGTGGGACTGCATTCCATAACAAAATTAATATTTATTCCTAGGTATTCTGTGGATAATTAGAAGGCTCCTAGTTTTGATGCATATCCTATGTATGGATTAATTCTCTTTACCTTACTTGTCCATGACAGATTCTTCCTGATGGCTCTGAAATCTCATAGCCATTCTTTAAAGTAAAGTCTAAGGTTTTTTGGTTGAATTGGCAAGTTAATCTCTGGCAGACATTTGTGATTTCAAGGTGTTTTTCTTCCTGTTGCCTGTTACAGGTATATATAATGTACATGTGGTTGCTTTTTGATTCATGGTATTGGAGTCTATGAGCCACAGTTTGCTCAAACCCAAAATGGATAATAAAATGAAATGTAAGCTGACTCCAGTGTTAGTGCTAAGTCCTGTGTATCAGGAGGGCAGAAGACTAAGCTGACCCTTGATTAAAAATGTTAAAAACATATATGCATTGGTATCTGATTTGCATCTTTCACAATTTTTTTTAACACCTAAGATTATTTTTATCTCTTCTTTTTTTTTTTATAGAAATCTTTTGGACAGAGATACATTTTCTAAATCTGATCCAAGTGAGTATATAGTATTTTATTGTTTCTTCTTGTTATGTATTTTAAATGTACACTGGAATAAAACTAGATGGGTGATTTTCTTCAGTGTCAGTTAGCTTTACATTGTCTTTGTGACAATTATTCAGTTACACTTGAATAAGTTACACTTGAATAAGTTACACTTATAATTAATATTATGTGAACTGGAATTTAAAGACTGTTTTTAATACTGCTTTCCTGAGTTAAATAGTCCCTTATTTAGCATTTAACCTAACTTTTCCTAAAATAAATAAATTCCGGAAAGTTGGGCTCATTTTCTCTTTTAGGATCTGTTATTTTAGATCTTTTTCCAAGCTATTAGACAAAATACTAAATAAACTAGAAGCATTTGTTGCTGCTAGTACATACTGTCCACTAATCTTAGAGTAAAATGCTGAAAAATAAAATTAATTAATTTCTGAGAAACACTACTTTTCCTTTCAAAAATGGTGTGATGGTTTTTGAATTCATCTTTTCAGATTTGTAAGCTAATGACACTCACTTTCCTCATAAGCTGTATTATGACTGGATCCCCCCCAAATCCTCATGTCTATGAATTTCTGATGGGACTTTTGACTTAAAATCCATTACTATTTTCCTCTATTGGATGCTTTATGAAAACTTTGATCAAGGAACTGAGATCACAAAAAATTTCCTTTCTTTTCTGGTAATGTCACTCAAAGGAGTTCTGTAGTATTAATAGACTGGTCCTTAGGTTGTGGTGTCATCTTGTCTCCCCTACAACTCTCCATTTGCTTTTATCCATGAGTTCCATTTCTTTGTTTGAGCCTAGGCTTTTCTTCCTTAGAATACCACATATTGTGCTTACTGGTGTTGGAAATAACCCAAGACACATGTACTTGTATCAAGTGTCTGGACATGCAGCCACGTCCTGATTGTTGAATACTGAGTCCTGTGGCAGTATGAAACATCTGAGTACTTCTGTTAGAGTGTATGTTTACATTCTGCATCAAAAATTTCTTCAGAGACATTCCACAATACACTTCTGAAGGGAAAAGCCTCAACCTCCTGAGGAAGAACTACAGGAAGTTAGGAGTACCTTTGATGTTCCTAACCTGTAAGCTTTTTTTTAAAAAAACCCAAAAAACCCCCTAGGAGACTCAGGGAGTAGGGAGATCACGCAGAAACAAAACTGAATGTTTTGCATATTAATAAAAATTTTAGTTGGCTAAAAAAAAGAAGTAAAAATTAGTTGTGGGTTGGATTAGATGACCTTCAGAGGTCCCTAACAATTCTGTGGTTCTGTTAAAAAAGACCTGCAGTTAAACTGTTTTGAAGAGTGCTCGGTGACCTATTGCCCACAATGAATCCAGAGGTCTCTCATATTGGCAAAGTTGGTATGATGTCTGTAGTTTTTAAGCTCAAATATTATTAAGGACAAGTGCTTCACGTTTTTATGAGACAGAGCACTGCATTAGGCATAAACTGGAGGGTTTGAGTGGCAGGGCCTGCAGTGTGACCTGTGTGGGAGGAGGCCCTGAGCCCCTGTGAGAGTCAGAGCTGGTTCCAGTCAGCTCTGAAAGCCAAGTGAGCAGTGCCTGCCTGCCAGGACCAAATGTGTCAGCACTTGGGAGCTGGAGACAGAGCTGCTGAGGGTGCTGCCAGAGCCACGTGTGTGCAGACACACTGCTGGAGGTGCCTTCTTGAGAGGGATGCTCCACGCAAAGGGCAGTACCTCCAAAGGCTCTGTAGCCTGTGCACAGCCCTCGGGGGGCAAACCAAAGTGATGGTGGCTGGTGGGTGACCCCTTCTGGGAAAAATGTGGAAACAAAGTGGCAGGAAAACCTGAAGAAATCTATTTAAAATGTTTCTGAGAAGTAAACTGATGGCATTTTTTTTTATGGATTCAGAGTATATGGAAATATGGATTTTTAAAATATCATAAACTTGCTTATCAGTTTGCAACATACTACTTTTTCAGTTACAGTAAATAACTTATTTAAAGCACCCAAACTGGAGGTGTGCTTTAGAGCTGTGGTCTCCAGCTGTGAGTACCCAGTTAAGCTGCCAATCAGGCCTGTCTGTCACAGGTCAGCAGTACAAAACCATGGAGTACAGTCCTTGGTGAAGAGAGAAAGGGGAAACTCTTAACTCTGGAAGTACTCATACTGTATTTGTACTCAAGAAAATACTGGTCAGAGCAGCTCTGATTTTGGGTGCTCTCCAAACAGTGTACATCCAGTTTTAGTACTCTACAGGTTTTTTGGTAATCAGTTTAGTTTGTTTGCTTGTACTGTCCTTGAGCTGGGCACAGAGATACGGCCCTGCTGTCAAAGGGGTGAGTAGTATAAAAGTTCTTGTTCTTCTGTGTTTGGAAGTACAGCAGGACAACTTTCCTCAGTGTCTGTTCACTTGGACAAGGCCATTCTTAGGCTGCTCTGTGTACAGTAAGTTTATTCTGTAGCTAAAACGGTGTCAAAACCAGCATCCTGCCACTCTCACAAGATCTACTCTTGCAGCCACTGAATTTGCAGCCACTGGATCTCATACAAGATAGAACCATGTAGAGTCATTCTGGAGGTCTCATTGCTTTTGACTAGGCCAGTTCTAATGTGCTTTTCATACTCCAATGCGTTCATCTAAGGATCATATTGATAGTGAAAATCCAGTCTTATCTTCTTGATCTTTTTTTCAGAGTGACACACAGGAATGTAGCTGACTTCCATGTCAATATAAACAACCTTCTGCAATTGAAAAGGAACTTGTGATTTCTCTGGTTCTCTTAGGAGATATGCTTGGCCTTTTTTTGATACTGTAATTGCTGCTCAGTATTCCAATTCCAGCCACTTCCCTGCAATCTGGAATATTCATGCCAAGAGGAAATTGTCAGTTTGCCTCCCTAGAGGCAAGTGACAGAAGTAACTGTAGAGATAGTAGATAGTAGATATTGATGGGACAGGCTTGGACAGCCCTTGTTCATGAAGTATTTTAAAAAATACTGAAGCCTCTTACTGACAGTGCTTTTGCTCTGTGGAGTCAAAGCAAGTCATATATACTGATTTACTGTAGCATTTGGAGCATTCTACTCTCCCAATTGGGAGACCATTTTTTCTAGGAATATTTTTTCTTAAATCTATGGGGTTTGTTGTTAGGTTTTTTTCCTTGTGGAAAACTGAGCTATAGTAGTGCTTCCCTGATGAGGCAGGGATAAGACCTGCTGAAGACATCCAGATTAATGATTTTGGCATGTTACTTCTGTCTAATGATGGGCAGAATTGTTTTCTTCCTGTGTTCTGATGACTCAAGCTGAGCCCTGCAGAGCTGTGCTGGCAGCAGCACAGTCAGGAGGAAATGACCTCCTGTGGAACCCCATGGCTCCTGAGTATGGATCATCAAAAGAGTCCAGTATGAACAACTGAAGACATAAAAACTCTTCCCTGGGGAATCTCCCCATGAGAATAGTAACAATAAGAAGAATCTCTTGGCAGCTGGGACAAAGGGCACCTCTGCCTGTAAGGTATAAAAGCTGGTCAGTGGAGAGTATTGGGGAGCCCTGCTAGAACTGGTACCATGAAAAGATTTAGGTAGCATGGGGAAAAGGTCTATTTTATTGTGGGTAAATCCTCTTTGAAATGGAGTAGATGTATTGTGTTTGGGAACACTGAGATGGGCAATGTTGATCTAACAGTAGTTGCCAGGCTAAAGGATGAGCATGGATGCATTGAAGGGAAAAGGGAGACCCAGTCTATCTGGAAAAATAGGAAGATGCAGGCTATAATAATCTATAATATTTTGGGATCTACAACAGAGTAATAAGTGTTGACATTTCCACCTTCTTCTTCATTGCAAGATTTAATTAAATTTAGCTTGAATGTGACATTGTGGTATCAGTGTCCAGAGTTAAAAATTACTAAACATTAATATTCCTGACTAGATGTAGATGTATCTTCTCTTGGAACAACTCAGCAAAGCCTTCCAAAAAGATTTCTCAGTTACTCTTCATCAGTGTGCTGCTCTGAACTTTCTTATTGCTCCCTCAGTTTTTGAGATTATGAGACAAAAATTATTTTTTTCAGCTCTATCCTAGGATGTGGTTACATGATATGATAGCTTTTAAAATATTATTTATTCCACTTTATTCCTTCTTCTCCCTCATGGCAATGCTGTTAACTGTTTTCTGCTAAAAAAATTGGTTGCTTTATGGAGCCTTTAATCTCTGGTTTGAGCATTTCAAGTGCTTTAGATCAACTTTACCATATTTATCTACATTTCTGCAGTTGGATATGACTTTGACGAAGTTTTTGAGTGATTATTGCAATTAGTGTATCAGGATCTTCACAAACTCTCCAAGAGCCATTAGAAATAGTGAATCTTAACATTGGTGGAGACCAGTATCATGGTTGGTTTCCTAAAATTTATGGGGTGTATTTCAGAGGAAAGATAAAAGAATTTAAAAGTTATTCTAAATTTACAAAGTATTTATCAGAAAGACAGGAATATATGTCTTTTCTTCAGCTTTCAGTAGGGCTGACTTTTTTTTGAAATGTCAGTTTGAGATGCACACATGTGTGTATCCCTGTCAGACTGGCACCTTTTACTCACAATAAAATACTGCAGGAGGTGGTTACTAATTAGTCTATATTTTTATTATATTTAAAATAGTGGCCACATCTGCAGCTTAGAGGAGGAGACCTTATTGCAGTCTACAACTTCCACTGATCTCTTCTCTGTGGTGACAGTGACAGGACCTGAGGAAATTGCCTGAAGTTGTGTCAGGGGAGGTTTAGGTTGGATATTAGAAAAAGTTTCTTCACCCAGAGTGTGGTTGGGCACTGGAACAGGCTCCCCAGGGCAGTGGTCACAGCACCAACCTGACAGAGTTAAGAAGTGTTTGGACAATGCTCTCAGGCACAGGGTGTGACTCTTGGGGGGTCCTGTGCAGGCCAGGAGCTGGGCTTTGTTGCTCCTGATGGATCCCTTCCAGCTCAGGATATTTTGTGATTCTTCAATTCTAGATGGGTAGGCAGAAGTTCAGTAACCTACAGAACTTTCTTTAGCTGATTGCATAGCTTCTATTTAATTCTGTTTTCTCATGTTTTCCCATTTCACTTCACTCTTCATATAAAACACTCCAGCAGCCTACTCCAGAGTGTGTTGGAAAAATAGGCTTTTCCATTTGGGTTCACTCTACTGTAAACAGTAACCAAAGGTAGGCACATGATTGCCAAGGAGTTATCTAGAGTAAATGGAGAAAGACAGACATCTCCTGAGAATTATTTAGATTTTTTTTTTTGTAAAAGCTTTTTTTCATCTACAAGACATCTTACTTAAAAAATAAAAGTGTTAACTTTTAGCTTCTATGCGAGCTAAAATATTGAAATTGCTTTTTTCTGTTTCTCCTCTTATTTGCTACTGCCTAAGGGGATTTTTTTTCTTCTTTTTTTGGTGTGGAGCAAATGCATTTCAAGCAAGAAGAAAATTTAGTTAAAAGGTTGACTTCATTTCTACTTTGGTCTGTTGATGATTCTGACTTCACTGAGAGCAAAATCAGACCTCTACCTTTGTTGCTGAGGCTGCAACCTGAAACAGTATTATTTTTAACATTCTTTTGGAAATAATGATTGGTACAGGAAAAGAATTTGTTGAGGAAAAAAAATGTTGAAATATTTGTGTTTCTATTGTTTAGAAAGAGGTTGAAGAGGAGTTTCAGGTAAAAATTGCTTTATCGTAGTTACCTGCAACTAATTCAGTGCTGTAGAAAATCAGGTTTATAGTGCTCCTTCAGTAAATGATCTGTACTTAAAAGAGTGTTTAAAAGACCTGATTATAATCACTGCAGCCTTACCACCAGTCCCTGTGATGAAAGCTGCAGCTTAATGTGTAGCGAGTGCTGTCCTGGAAATAGAAACCTGAGTGACACCTGTGAGATTGTTCTGCTTGGTCTTTCAAAATCAGGTTAGGTCAACAAATCTAATTTATTCCATTTTTTATCAGGCTTTAGTTTAAAAAAGTAAAGTATGCACACATGAGATGCTTAGATATCTATCAATAATTTGAAGAAAAAATTAAGGAAGAAAACCTGAGAAGTCTTTTCTTTTTCTTTTTTCCAGTTCTATTTCCCCTGTTTCTTTTCAATAGGGTCCTCATCTGTTTTTTTATTTTAATTTTCTTCTCTCTTGAAGGAAGTATATTTTAGGGTAATTGTGCATTAGATTATCTAGAATAGCCTGACCACCCACATTTAAAGAAGACCTGCTTTTATCCAATTGTGCCTCTAATGATTGTCTAGTGCTTTGCTGGAGGTCAGGTGTAAGTGCTGCTTCCCATTTTAGAAGCACTCCATTTATTAGCTGATTTCTGCAACAACTAGACCACGTGGTCACCAGTCTGATTAGGCTTGCTGACAGCTGAGGGAAAACATTACTGTTTGATTGTTCTAGTTACTAATTTCCACAGCACAAGAGACTACAAAATTAGTTCACTTAATTTAAGGATATGTTAAAGTTTGAAAATGACCACACTTTTTTTTTTTTTCTTTTCACAGTCTGTGTTTTGTACACACAAGCAATTGGAAACAAAGAATGGAGAGAGGTAAGATGCATATTCATGTATAAACCTTTTGGGTGTATTTAATGTTGGTCATTTGCCCTAGCAGAAGAGGGCATGTCATAGCTCTTGAATGCCATCCTAGGCTTTTGGGAGTCCTGTGTTCTAGCAAACACTTAAAACATTGCCACATTGACCTCAATTTCTCTATCTGTATCACACATTTCCATCCAAACAGAAAACAAAATAGAGAAAATACCTAAGTTTCCCATTTTACAGTCTCCCTCAGATAAATTAAACCAGATTTGCATAAGGTTTGTGGCTCTCAAGAGAGGAAGACATTCAAACAGGACTCAGCTGTGGTGATGGTCAGTGTCAGCAAAACTGGCCTGTAGTTGTGTAAAGGTGTGTACACACCTTTGCTTTGTAGTGTTTCAGAGAAGGTGGATGCTGCTGAACTGAGTGTAGGCAACAAGGAGGGAGGATATTATGGATAGGTTGGTGTTTATCTTCTTATCTGTGAGTGTAAACACTCTGGAGAGATATGTCTTAAGAAACTAAATCAAGTATCTCAAAATTGGATACCTGCAGCAGATCAACATTTATAGCCTGGAACTCTGTCCCAGTTCTTAGTCATCTAATTTTTCTCCTCTAATGTTACTCTTTGAAAGAACTGATAGCACTGGGAGAAGGGTGGTCATCTTTCTACTGATAAAATACACTATTTACCTGCCTTCAGAGAGCACTGGTGGAACTGCTCCTCACTACAGATGCATCACTGTGTGGCCAAGGGCTTTAAGAACAGAGCCAAGAGTGGAATGTACTATCTTACTGTTTTTCCCTGCAGAAGAGAGGAGGTCTGATATTGTTGTTTTCAGAACTGATATTTTATGTGATTATACTGTGTAAAATTCCCAGTGGGAGGTGACCAGGGACACAGAAAACAGACCTCTTCTCTTAGATTTGGTGTCCTTGCCAGTTGGCCAGAGAATTGTATTTTCTGCTTTGCTGAAACATGGTAGATGTGGGTTTCAGTCTTGTCAAGAAGAGATAATTTAATTTGTCTCATGCTTGGGGAAAAGCTCTGCAGTACATGAAACAGTGCAACTATTTAATTTGTAGTTTTTAGCTAAATTGCTGTTCTGTGTTGTTCTTAAGTGGGTACTAGACATCCTCTCAGTATCCCTACTGGATCACATTCCTCTGAAGATTTGTGTAAAGAAATGACAGTTTAGGGACTCATAATGGGAATTCCCTAATCATAGTTACATTAGCAGGTGTAGTGAATGTACACAGGGTTCTAAATGTCTGGATAGCAAACTGTGAAAACAGCGGATTCTTAAACCATTCAGGTGCCTAGGTATGGTTTGGTTGTCAAGCTTAGATCATCACTCAAGCATTTGGGTCCTCTTCTGGCCCAGGGTTAAGAGGATTTTGTCAAAATTTTGGCTTTTATTATTTTCTAACTTTGTGGAATTTTCTTACTTCTCTTATGTACCTGTTAAAACAATTAGTTATCATTCTTAATATTTTAATTGTTAATATTAATATCTTAATATTTTAATTGTTAATATATT
>VZRX01015548.1:0-107080 GCA_013398075.1 Notiomystis cincta | reverse complement strand
GATTATAATATAATCTTACCTAGAAGTACATATAATTAAAGAGCAAGGTTAGGAACTACAGGCATTAAAACAGACTTTTGGCATTGCAGTTGCTAGAAAATCTGAGTTTTTTGTTTTAAATTGTAATTATCTCCATCTTGTCTATCAGGAGGTTCAGGTATAAATATTTGCTGCTCAGTTTTCTGTTTACAGTTAGTGGGAAAAAAATAACATCCTGAGGGCATTTCACCAGGCCTGATTTAGGTGTCTGCATTAGGATCAGATGAATCATTCTATATAAATGCCTCCAAGAAATGATCAAAAGCCTAAACTTTTCACTATGCCAGATGTCAAGTTCAGTGAGCAGAATCCATTCCTAGTATCTGTTAAAACAGTCAAAATTTAGAGGTTGGCAGTGTGGAGGGGGCTAAGTCAGGACTGTGTTTTATATGTTGTGCCATATTATATTTGTACCAGCAGTAAAAAAATTAGGGTGGTAGGTAGATTAGTCCCTTTAAATAGTTACATTGATTCTCTTACTCTCCTGAGCAGTGTTTCTGAAGGTTTTTGCTTCTTGGCCATGTTAAGATTTTAACTTTACTCACTTGTTAGCAGGGAAAGTAGGCCATGTGGAGAACTAATTAATAAGCTATGTTATTAGTCATAAGTGCCTGGATTATAGAAGTAACCTCTTCTGCTTAAAAAGGCTATAGGTAATTGGGAAAACAGATTTCAAAAGGTGCTTAATTTAGCTGAAAAGTGTAACTAGTGATTTTTAGAGAACAGCATTTTAATGTCGCAAGTAAGGTAAAGTCTATTAGTAATTTGTCAGTTAAGTAATTAGTTATAGTAGTTTAATCATAGAACCATTTAAGCTGGAAAAGGCCTTTAAGATTGTTGAGTCCTAACATATGTGAAGGAGTCATTTGTGTAGCCCATGTTAAAAAATAGTAAACAGACAAAAAAACCTGAAGCCTCAACTAAAACCCAAAACAGTAATTTGAAATAATTTAAAGAAAAGTTAGTTAGTAGTGCCACCGAATTCAGTTTCTTGCATTTTGTAACAATCTAAGTATAAATGTTGAGAGATAAAGGTGACAGTATAATGGACATTCAGTTAAACCTTTCCTGGTATCAGTGTGATTTGAACATCAGTACATTGCATATTTATCTGTGGTTACTGATACACTTCTGTAATGCATTGTAAATTAAGTCTGACAGATTTCCCAAGCGTAACATGGTTGTAGAGTAAAATGAAATATTGTTTATTGAAAAAAATGCCAAATTGAAGAGATTAAAAGTACTTATAAATTTATGATGTTTTATTATTTTAAAAAATTCAAACTGACGCTTAGCTGCCATTTTATAACTTATTTTTCTTTTGAAGTAATTTTTCCTTTGGATTCATACATAATTCTATTTATAGTGGAGCTATAAAATTTAAACCCATGTCATATGAAATATGGCAATCGTGGAATAACTTAAGAGAAAGGAAACTATGTGTTATCCAGCCTCCTGTTCATCTGCTGTCTCTGGTTCATCCTCCTGATCTTGAAAAGCCATCTCCAAAATCAGGCCAGGTTGCTCTGGGCCTTTCCCAGCTAGGGTTTGAATTTGTTTTAAATTAAAATATTTTCAGCTTGACAGGAGCTAAGGCACTTCCTATAAACACCAAGAAAGAAAATGCATTTTGCCAAAAGATCAGACAGAGGAGCAATGAAGAGAGAGCTGAACTGAGGTGAAACAGGAGATGGACAGTGCAAAAATGATACATTTGCAATAGAAGGACTGTGTTCCCTGATATTTAAAGCTATCTGAAATAAACAATATGTGCAAGCTTTTGCTTGCTGCTGTGGTTGGTTGTTTTTTGGTGTTTTTTTTTTTTTTGGTGGGCTTTTTTTCAGGAAACAGTGGATTTTTGTTCCTGACTGAAATTTTGGTGGATTTTTATTGGCTTTGGGAGCTGATGCTGGTGAAGTGTAGGTCATACAATACAGGGTATGTACCACTCTGTATTGAAATTTGAGGTCTTCTGCCACTCTGTCTTCATTCACATCTATTCATGTGAATGCAGTCATTTTCTTTCATGCATCTGTTTAAGAGAAGCTTTTACAGGCTCTCATATATCTTACATATTCTTGGTACTGGCAGTCTAATTATACTTCCTTATAGCTTAAACTTACACTTTTCTTTTACAGTTTGGAAGAACAGAAGTAATTGATAATACTTTAAATCCAGATTTTGTAAGAAAATTTATAATGGACTACTTCTTTGAAGAAAGAGAGAATCTGCGATTTGATTTGTAAGTTAACAACCTTTGACTCTCTCTGTAGGCATGTAAAGTTTTGTCCAGCATAAAATTAACTTGAAGAGAGATGGTATCTGTTGAAATAGGATAAATTAAGTAATAAACATATTGATTTAGCATTGCTTTCTCAGAAATAAATGTGTAACATAATAATTACTGAGTTTTAAGAAATTGGCAGGTGTTAACTATACTTAAAATTATTACTTTCAGAAAATAGTTAGAACAGAAAATATGTCAAAAGGTTAAAATATTCTTGCAGCATAGCCAGAAAAACAGGTATGAATATACTGTCCAGAAAAAAAGTACTGTACAGAGCCAAAGATTTCTTTATTATGCATCTAAATATACTAAATTTTAAGATTTTAAAACAACAGCAATTGTTCTAGAAGTAGATGGCTTTTGACATTCCAGATGTGCTCATTTCATTCCACTGGTGGAATTGTTTTGACTTTCACTTTATTCTTTGGAAAATGGAATTGAGAGTCCAGTCACCAGGTCATGTCACCATTGCTTGTTGTCTCTTTCATTTCAGTCCTTTCTGATTATTTCAATCTTTGTGATAATCAACGTTGTCTTGCTTTTTAAAATTTTCATCTTCTTTTTTTATTAGCAGTTCTTTCTAAACCTTGCTCTAAGAGAGTATGAATAACCCTCATAGATAATTAAGTTCTTGTTGCAGTTTTGCATCACACTATGCATTGTGGCCACAAATTTTCTTTGCATGTCCTTTTTTACTTGAAGAACCTTTTTCCTGTTTCTTTTTGTTTCCTTTGTAAGATGTACTAGACCACCTATTTCAAGGAATGAAAGGAAATACTTAAAGCCAGGAAGATTACAGGGTGCTTTGAGGTGGCTAGGTACAAATTCTTCAACTTTCACAAAGGAAGCCTGATGCAGACTTTATTTGTACTTTTAAAAGTTATGTTTAATGTCATTCAATCTGTGGAGTATCACTATTGGGGGTTATTTAAAATAAGTTTTAAGTCAAAGCTAATCAATTTGTGAAATAAAGGATTCTTCTCCAAATATAAAGCATTGCTGAAATAGCCAGACAGAGTGGAAATTTGTATCTGTTTGCCTCGTGCTTCTCATAGGGTGCATGTAGGTTATGGGCAGGGGGCACTGCAATAGAAATGAAAAGAAATTAACTGGAAAGAAGGAAGCCAAGCTCAGTCTATGGAAAGAAAGGGGAGTCTGTAAAGACCTTCTGGATAAATGTTATCTGGGAGGGACTTGCAGCTGGAAGGGAAAACAGTCTCCTGTTTAATTCTTTATGTAGTCAGAGAAACAGACTCCTGTCTATTTATGAAAAGCTGTAAATATCACACATTCTCTGTACTTACCAGAAAGACCTGACTGCTTTCTGCTGCTCTTCTGGGTTACCTGCACACAAGTCTGTCTGAACTCAAAGCTGAACAGATATTGCTGTCTTTGTCTGCAAGTGACCATATAGCTATATTGTGTGGATTTACTGTAGAGCCCCATAACAATTATAGGTGAAATATTAAATACCTTAAAACTCTGAGTTAGGAATGTGAATGTCATATAGCCACTCATGGATTAAATCCCAATTCTGAAGCTTTAGAAAGTTTCCTGTATTCAGTTCCTTGGCAAAATTGTGTACTAGTGTTGGCCAGAGTGTTATTTTTCAAAGAAATTCCTCGTATGAATCATATATTTGGCAGGGAAAAAAAATCAATGGCAAGTATATCTCTCATATTTGGTGCTCCAATAAATGAGTATGATCCCCCCCTAAAATGTGCAGCCACCAATGTCACAGGCCCCTTTCTGTTCACAGCTGGTACTTTGTTAGTGATTTTGCCAGTGAAGTAGTTCTTTGGTTTACTTCTGTAGCTGTTCCTCAGGTCAAATTATCAGCTGCATTTTTCTGTTCAATTTCACCGAACAGTTTGCTTTTAATTGGAGGTTTTAACTCATGTTAATGATATTGATAGGATTTTCTTTTTCTTTATAAATATGTTTCTAAATCTTTGACTGTGCTGCACCACATCCAGCTGTGTAATGGTATTCCAGTCATCCTGACTTGTGACCTGGTCCATGATGCACCCAGCCATCAGTTGTGGCAGCACAACCACAGGGAAAGCATTCCATGCAGTGGGACCAGAAACATGCAGGGGAGCCTGATGTGGGCAATAACATACTAGCAAAACAAATGTTTTCAGTTTAGTTACTGATATTTAATCTGATTGGATTGTTTGATAAAAATATTACTTGGATTATCTAATAAAGATGGCAGACTATTAAAGTATAGAGATTAGTAATCCCCTGTGAATTTCTTACATTTTTTTTTTCAATCTCTCTTAAATTCAGAGAGTAATTTTTCTAACTCGACTTGATTATGGAAGGGAAACTGACATCTTCTAGCTGGAGGAAGACCAAGATTATGATAAACTCAAAAGAGCAAGTCAAACTCTTGCTAAAAAAGGTTTAGTTTATTGTCAATTATTTCTATTTTCTTATTCAAATGACTGAAAAATTACCTAAGAAAATAATTTAAAAGTTAGTTTGTTTTCTAGGGTTAATTTTTAATTTTTTGTCTGTTTTTTGTCATCTTTCATTATTCAAACAGGAATATCAGAAGAATTTCTCTTTAAAGCTTGCACTTTGTTAAAAGTGATTTAATTTCAAATAGCTAGTGAACCATAGTCCTATAATATGATGAGTCAATTTGTCTTCCTTACTGGAGAACTTCCATTCACAAATCTGTTTGTGTAAATTTCACACATGGCAATTATGTGAAATAATTGTTTGGTTTCTGTTTCTTTACATAATTGTCCTCAGATGTCATCTGGCAACTCTGATATAAATTTTCTTTCTTTTTTTTTTTTCCTAAGCTATGATGTTGACTCAAAGAGTCCTAACCTGTCAAAACATGTAAGTTCTTCCTCATTATTATAATTCCTTGTGCTAAAATGCTTACATTTCGTAAGTATGTTTGTTTTCTTTTGACTACTAGTAATGTCAGATACATAGAGACAAATACAGTGATTGTGCTATGAGTGAAAACATATAATGCTAATGAGTATAATTTTAATGGGACATTTCTCTTGCAAAGGGCATATTTGAGCATGCACATGAACCTTTTCAGATACTTAATATGCTGCAATTTGTTGATACTTTTCTGAATCTTAAAAATTGAAGCGTGTTTTGACTGTGTCTCAGTGTTAGAAGAAACCTTTTATACTCATGTTGTCTTGAAGTGAGAGTGATGAAATAGTAACTTTAAAATTTAGAGATGCAAGAGTAGAATTCAGAGGCTTCTCAGTGAAGTATTTTTAAAATAAGTACAGGAAAGCTTTGGTAAGAGAACCTTTGAGAACCTGGAGCAAAGGAAAAGAGGATAGTAGAAGGAATGCTGAGTGTGTGCTTTGCAGTGAAAAGAGAAGACTTAGCCATTGATCTCCAATTACATCCTCCCTGCAATGATTGTGTAGTGCCTTAGAATTACATCTGTAAATGTAACCCACTGTTATGTCAAATTGGTGGTGGTGAGTCTGTTTATGACTCATTATTGCATAGTTGTTACCAAGATGTGGTGTTCAGCAGAATCTGTTCTTCAGTAGGGAACAGCTCAGATAAACGGGGAACCAAGTTTCATTGTGTGAAATATGAATTCTGACTTTTTATCTTATTGTTTTTCAGGATTTTTTGGGACAGATGTTTTGTACACTGGGTGAAATAGTGGGATCACAGGGGAGCAGACTGGAAAAATCAATTGTGTAAGTATTCAGGACTGTTGGATCAATGCTGCATGAGGCAAGAGTTGTGGAGCTTTTCTGCTGTGAGATATCTTGATATACAGAATTGACAGATACGGCTTTTAAGAGAGAGTAAATGAAAATTACATGCATAGAAATCTTTCTTTATATAGGCTATGATCATTTAGATTTCATTTTGGGTCATTAGCAAAGGAATTGACTAATCCAAAATTTTTGTCAACCTTTTTACATCTTGCATTAGAAGTAAAGCTTGAATATACTAATCTAAAAAATGTTTTTGTTTTAGTTTGCAAATTAGCACATGATAAAACTTTTATTACCTTTTGTTCAAGCATTTGAGGTCCTGCAAAAAAACCCTGCACAAACAGTGAAGAATCAGATGACCAGATTATCAGATTTCTAATGCAATCACACACAATTATTAACATCAGCAAATATTGTGGTTATTAGACAACAGTATTTTGTGATTTTCCCCTTAATCCCATTCTGGATATTAAGCTTTTAAAAACATGTCTAGGAAATAGTCTTTAGGACAGCACAGTAAGTGGCATAATAGAAAAGTTGTGCTAGGTTATGTGATTAAAAGGGCTGTCTGCAAACAAATGAGAAGAGTGTCCCAGTGGTAGGTGAGGAGGCAGATACCTTGCCCTGGCTGCTTTCAGACCCATCCCAGGAGAGACATCAGCTCATGGAATCCCATCTCCACCTGCTCAAAGAACCACAGGGGTACGAGGCAGGCAGGGGAACGTCCCTGCCCAGCTCCAGGGCTGTCCCAGGAGAACCAGAGCCTCAGCACTGTGGGATGGTAACATGCAGCCACTGCTGGTTCTGGACATGGTTTTAGCTCTTGGTGGTGGGCAGGTTGGCTGCATAGTTTGGCTTCTATTTTAGCACAGAAATACCATCTTGTCAATTGGGACAGGAGGTTGGCTCTATTTTGTTTACTTTTACTGAAACAAAAGCTCACTGACTTTCACTGTCTAGCCCTAGCTCATGCTAGGTGCCACAGGGAATTGCACTGTCACAGCTCCATGAACTGGGCTGACTGGTTGTCAGTTGATTGTGCTGGAAGCCTGTGGTCACTTAGAGAAAGTGCTGACTTCAAAGACACCTATATTTAGTAAAATGAATCTCACCTGACTTCTTGAAGGTCTTCAAAGTTGTTTCTGTCCTCAATTAGTAAATTATTCAGTGCAGTACACTTTTTTTTCCTGAGAAAATTCCTGAAATTTATTTTGAACATGTAGATTAAAAGGTATCCATTCAACAGTTTAGCATTTGGTACAGGCTATATGAAGTCTGAAATGAGTAACAGATGAAGTTTGAAGTTTTAAATTATTTATGAGAAAAGAAAAAATATCAGTGAAGATTATGTGGAAAAAAAAGGTGTTAATTCTCAGTTGTGTTGGCCTGTGTAATATATTTTCTCTTGGGTAGACAAGCATTTCTCAGGGCTGGGTTCTGATACTCTCTCATGTGGTAGTTACTAAGTGGACCCAGCAAGTGAATAGACACATGTTAATGAGAGTGTTTGACTTTTTATCAGTTCTTCGTAGTGTCCCTGTTTTATTTTGTCACTGGTGCTTTTGGCAGTGCTGTGACTTGACAGCTGTGACTGAGTGATTGTTCATTCTGGACTCTCTGAAGTCTGGATATCTGGGTGTCTAGGAGACATTTCTATTATTCATGGAACTATTGCATTGTATTTCAGGATTGTTTGCTTATAGATGTGTGTTTAATGTCTCTTAATATTCAAACAATGAGAATTCAATTGACAATATTGCATATTTTCCCTTCTTAGGGATATTTACCACTTTGAATTTACTGTTCTCTTTATGAAGTCAAGTCTGTGTTCTGTTAGCATGAATGCTCTTTGTGATCTATGAGTTAAGAGTGCTTTATCTTTTCACCATATTTCTGAAGTTCATTAACATTTTCCCTTTTCAGTTCTCTGCCAATGGATGTACAAAGAAGAGAATGCTTGGTGCTGTTTTAGTCCCCAGTCAGCTACCCTACAGAAGTAGCACTTTTTATACTTAAGCAGTTTGAGAAGCTTGAATTCCATTCTCTGATTGGCATTCAAGTAAGCTTTGATTTTCTTTCAAAATAAAAATTAGAAAGACTTGAAGCTTATTCTACAGATCTATCTACTTGAGGCATTTACAAAAGGCTTACACAATTCAGGACTCCATGGCTGCTGTGAGCTGTCCAGTTTCAAGTCAGATTGTGTTTCATTAGGGAAAGTTCCCTTAGGAAGTTTGCAATTAAAGGGTAGTCTTGTCCTTCATCAAAATTAAAGTAAAAGGTCTCAAGCCTAGAGGGTCACCATTGCTGTGGTCAGGCAGGAAGGCTGAAACACACCTTGCACTAATCTTCATGGCAGGTACAAAAGTGAAGGTACACAAGGCTTTGCTTACGTGGCATCCACGCCTTGCAGTTTCATTGGTGTTACAAGCACCAGTGGATTACACCTCTGAGGCATGAACCTGACAGTATTTCTTCTTGGCAGTTGTCAGATTGTCCCCTGAACCTCCCTCTCTGTTTCTTAGACCATTGAGGACTTGGAATTTTATGAAGTCTCTCACAGGAGAGTCTTGCTCCCAGTCTTGTAGTGTGGTAGCCTGTTATCCTTGTGACAGTGAGCATTTTTTGTTCAAGAGCATGCTTTAGTGTTGCACCTTATTTTACAGACTGACCAGGTGCAGATGTGAACGTTTGTTTTGGATAATTTCTATTGGAAAATAATTCTAGTAATTCAAAGAAGGTGAAATGGGTAATCTGACATTTTAACAGTAATGTTTGTTCTATTTACCTGTTGGGTTACTAGATTCATTAAATGCCTTCTCAAGACAATGTGTAAGATTTACTCTGACTGGCCTCTCATGTTCCAGCTGTATTGTCATGAAATGATAATGTGTAGATACATCTTCTTCTAGAAATTACATGGTTTTGTTTTTTCTCTCAAGAGAGTGTCACCTACTCAGACATTATCCAGAATTAGATCTCTGTCTTCCTAGAGAGAAGATGCTAGCCACATTTATAACTCTGAGCAATGTTGTTTTTTTCAGGATCTGCTAAGTGCATTCCTGTAGGGATTCCCTTTAATGAGGAGGTAGCACCATTGCAAAACTTAATGAGCATTCTGTGCTAGTTATTCACATCTGAGTGCCATTGCCTGCTAATGAGGCTGTACTGGAGCCAGCTGGCCTATTATGTGAAGCTCTTTCTCCTGTCTTCTTGCTGTGGACATAACTGATAGACAAACACCTGAACTGGCTTCCTATATATATTTGTCCTGTCCTTTTATCTGTGGATGTGGCTGTCAAAGGGCTAGGCTCTGCAAATTCAGGGATAAGACTGTAAATTTTTGAATCACCTGAAAAATGTTCCATCCTTTGCCTCATTGCAATTCCAACTTGCAAAACTGGAGGCTCTTTTTCACCTCCCAGGTTTGAATTTGTCATCAAATTCACAGACTCTGTAAAGGTCCTCCTTTTGGTCCTTGTTAAAGCCCAAGTACTCTTCAGTGTGTCCTTTTAAGCTTCTCTTGGTGCTGCAGATGTGGTGTCTCAATTGTGGAATCATTTGTTCTAAAGAGACAATAATTACTTTTCAAGACTATCTTATCTAGACATGAAGGTATTGTTGAAAACCTTTCATTTGGTAATGGTTATCTTTTCTGTTCCTCTAACACTTAACAATGAAATTACCTGCTCCTTCAAGTACTGTCCAAAAAGAGGTGATCACTGAAATGTAGATTTTCACATTTTATTTTCCTTTATTCAGTTTTCACTCTGTTCATACTTGGACTGGCACATTTTCTGTATCTGAGTTTCAAATAACTAGGTCTGAATGGTTGAGTCGACTGCAGTTATGCAATACAAATTACAGATAGTACCTCTCTCTCTCTCTCTCTCTCTATATATATATATATATAATACTCATTGTTACCCTACAAACTCTGATCTGTAACTTTCCAGAGAAACCCTGACAAACTGGTTGCCTGAACATAAATTTTCCATTGTCATTTCAGTGAGATAGAACCAGTTCCAGGGTAGCTCAATACCAGCAATCCCTTAGAGCTGGGAAGATGGGCAATGGCACTGCATTCTAGATTTAAACAGGTGGAACCCTTACATGCTTGTCTTCAATGTGGTATTAGTCAGTATTTCTCTGGCAGTTGGAAAGACTGGTCTGTAATGATGAATCTCTAAGTAATTCTTTCTTTTTGTGCAGTGATAAGAACAGCTTGAAATTATTTTATTATTTTCTTAAAGGGCATTGTTGCTACTTAAAGTTTGTTCCATTTCCTTGGTCTGTGACGTGCTGACTTCACATTTAAGGATTTTTTTCTTAATGAATGGTTTGTAAGGAATTTGTAAGAGAACAAACTTTTTAGTGTCTGTTAATGGTCCAGTACTATTTTCATTCATGTAGACTTAAGCACACAAAGTTTGTACTTAATAGCCTCAAAATCTGTAAAAATCATTTGGTAGAGTTTTTAGTTCCTGAATAATGAGAACTTTTTGTTCTGTAGAGAAATTCTGTGCTAATCTTCATGAAGTATTTCACCTCTTTACCAACCACCATGTTAATATTGTCCTTCTTTTTTAAGGCCTTTGGCCTTCTGTGTTGAGTGTGTCCCCCTCCAAAAGGCTGCTGGCACTGAATACTTTCAGATTATGTGTGGGGTTTCTGTTTCTCTGTTGCTTTTTATACTGAGGAGCTGTTTTGGGGTTTCTGGTGTTGCACCATATGTTTTTAATTGCTGTCTGGGTGAATTATAATTTATTTTGCAACTCCTGTATCAGATACGATGGTGAGATTATTATGTGTCTTCATTAACATTTCAGAATAAATGTGGTAAAATAATGCTGGTGTTTCATTTTAATTATATTTTAGGTATTTTGTGTAAGTAAAATTTGCAAAAGGATGTTTTTCACAAATCAGGGGCGGAGTCATCTCTGAAATAAACATTAATGAGAGGGTGGACAGTAGAATTCTGGTACTATTTCAACCTATTTAAACTTTTAATGCTGTTTTCTTTAAAATCGAAACTGATTTATTTCTTGCTAGTTAGAGTAAATATGCAACTCATTTACCAATTCACTTAGGATAAACCAACTTTTTTACACAGGACAAGTGGCAAAAAAGGGAAACTGTATTGCATGCTGTCAGCTTTGTGACTTGAAAGCTTACCTTGTGCTCTCTTGTAACCTTGTGTCAGGTGTAACTTCCATACATGATATTAAGGAACTAAGGTGATGTGGTTTTCTTGCAGAGGAATTCCTGGGAAGAAATGTGGAACTGTCATAGTAACAGCAGAGGAGCTAGGGTGTTGCAGAGTAAGTGTGCTCATTGCTTTTCCAAAATAAAATGAAAATTATTTTGTGATTTACACTGCTCTGGATTGTTAATGGTATAATTTATAAATCTGCATTTTGTGATTTATGTAAGAAGTTAGAATACTGTTTTCCTTTAAGTTGCTCTTAGTTTTAGAGAGAAGAAGCAGAAAGAAGCACAAGCCAATGCTCCATGTCTCTTGCATTCTCTCTCACGCTCTCACCCTCTTGCAGTGTCTCAGCAGCTGTCACATACTTGATCTTCTGGATTTTTGTACTTCATCCAAATTTTACAGCTCATATTCAGAATGGCAGTGAGTTTTGGAATCAAGGAATTGCTGAGGTTGGAAAAGATCTTGGAAGATTGTCTAGTCCAACATTCCTGCCCTTCTTAGGGCAAGTTACTCAGGGCTCTGTGCAGTTGGGTTTTGAGTCCAAGCAATCTCCACAATCTCTCTGTTACAGCTTTTCAGCACACTCAGAGTAAAAAGGTTTTTCCTTACATTTAAGTGGAATTTCTCACATTTCAAGGATGTACATATTGTCACCTTTTCTTCCACTGGATGCCACTAACCAGAGGTTGTTTATTCCATAGTATCTGGTACTTATGCAAATTGATAAACCTTCTGTTTTCCAGGCTAAATGATTTCAGCTCTCTCAGCCTCTCCTCAGGTGAGACATGGTCCAATCCCTTAATCATTCAGTGATGCTTTTGGTGGAATTGCTTCAGCATGTTTGTGTCTTCCTTGTACTGGGGAGCCTAGAACAGGGCTCCAGGAATGAACTGTACTTCAGGAGTGGCCTCACCAGAGCTGAGTCACTTCCTTCAGCTTTCTGCCAGCACTCTTCCTAGTGTAGCCAGCAGGCTGCTGGCCTTTGCTGCCAAGGGCACTGATCAACATGGTGTCCACCAAGCCCCCTCAGTCCTTTTCTGCAAAGCTGCTTTCCATCTGTTTGGCCTGCAGCCTGTACTGGTGCACAGGGTTATTCCCCCTAGTGCACTACCTGGCATTTCTCTCTGTTGAACCCCATGGGGTTCATGTTGGCTCATTTGTCCAGCCTGTACAGACACCTCTGAATGACAGCACAACCATCTGTTACATAAACTGCTAGTTCTAGTTTTGTATTGTTTGCAAACTTGCCAAGGGTCTACTCTGACCATCATCTAGGTTGTTAAAGATGTTCAACATTCTTGGCCCATTTTTTATGCCTTGGGTACACTGCTAGTGACTGGTCCCAGGTGGACTTTGTGCCACTCAGTGCCACCCTTTGAAGCCCAGCAGTTCAGTGTCCCTCACTGTCCAGTTGTGTAGTCTATAATGCATTAGTTTGTGGACAAGGATTTGTGGGACACAGTGTATAAGGCCGTGCTAAGGTGAAGAATAAACAACATCCACTAAGGCTCCTCTCAGCCAGTTAGGATGGGCTCCTCTCATCCAGTCAGTCACTCATTTTGTGAGGAAAGGCTTCCAGTGGATCAGGCATGAATTTCCCCTTTGTAAATCCATGCTGATGTCTCCTGGCCACCTTCTTCTTTTTCATGTGTTTACAAATGTTTTCCAGGATTGTTTCCTCTATCATCATCTCAGGGACTGAGGTAAAACTGGCTTGGATCCTCTTGCCCTTATTGAAAGACCGGAGAACTCCCTCTGAATATCATAACTTTATAGACATAACTGAAAGTGGCCCCACAGTGATGTTAGCCAACTCCATCAGCCCTCTCAGGTGCATCCTACCAAGTTCCATGGACTTCTGTATGTCTGGTCTGTTTAAATGTTCCTTTTCCTGGTCTTCCTCTACCAAGGGCAATTACCCTTGTTCCAAACTTTCTCAGGTCTGGGTCTCAGGTTTCCAAGATTCTTGAAGGTAAATCTTAGCAGTAAGACCAAGGCTTAGAGAGCTATGAGAAACATGGACCTTGCAATGTCCTTTGTCACCTGGTCCCCTGCCCCACTCAGTGGTGAGCCCACATTTTCTGTCATCATCCTCTTGCTCCTGTTGCACCTGTAGAGCTATTTATGGAACACAGTCTTCCAGCAGCCCTGCCTCAGTTAGCTGGTGAGTCTGCAGGTTTATCTTTGCATTTATAATCCTTTTCTCATTCTTGACTTTGCCCAAAGAGGTGACCTGTGTGACTTCCAGTTTGCCTGATCACAGCAAAGAAACTTTTCTCCTTATTTGTTATCAGAATGGGTGTACTTGGCACCTTTCAGGCTCATTTTCTTGAAGGTTCCAGACTCTTAAGAGCCAGCAGCCATTTGCTTGACAGGCAATAAGAGCAGACAACAACAGGTCTAAGGCAGTGAAGGAATGAGGCTGAGTCGTGCCTGACTGGAGATTTAAAAATTAATTCTAATATACTTTCCTTGCCTCTGCATCTACTACTTAAAGAATGCAATTTTGGATGTCAGGAAATACTTGAAAAATCCTGAGGCATTTCAGCGTAGAAAATTGTTCTTTTTCTGGTGTCCCTACAAAGGAATTCTTGGTTCCAGCCATTCAAACTGCACTATGAAGACACTGCACAAATGTGAATATGTAAAAGGCATTTAGAAGACAGATACCCCTATTTATTCTTTTCTATTTGCATAGTTTAGTCAGTTTTTTTTTTAGTGTAGTAAACTGCATGCTGTCTGTAATTTTTTGTTATTACCCATTTCAGGATTCAGTTCTAATGCAATTTTGTGCAAACAAGCTGGACAAGAAGGACTTCTTTGGGAAATCCGATCCTTTCCTTGTATTTCATCGAAGCAATGAAGATGGCAGGTAGGTGCCTGTTAAGTATTTTTGCTGATAATCATTGGGCAACTTAATTATTTACCGATGGTAATATAGTTTTCTTTTTACATTTTTCAGATTAAGCTGTGTTTCTTTTATAATACTTGTTGGATTTCAGTTTGTCATGTTACGCAGTATAGGAATAAAAGTATTGCAACAAATTGATCAAATACTGTGATTTAGGGTTTTAAGAGGTAAATATATCATAAACATAGAGCACTATGAAAATTAATTGTAATAAAATAGCTAAATAGTGTTACTTTTGCTAAGATATGCATTTAAATTAAATAGAATTCTCAAAGAATACTGTAGCTGCAAAATATGCTAATGCTTAGAAATTGTATTAGATAAAAACATTTTATACTGGAAATTTAAATTTGGAAATATCTTTTATCTTTTTGACAGAGTTCTAGGAAATTGAATTCCAAAATACCCTAATTAGGATTTCTATTTTTTGCAAATGGCTGCTTGCTACATTCATGCTTTAATTTGTTAAAGTAGACTAATCTCTTCTGTTCCACTGCATGCACTGGTCAGCACAACACTCAGCCTTTGTGGGGCTCTACTGGCAGTTTCAGATTTCTTGGAAGCTGAAAGTCCTCACATCTAACATGTATCAAACCAACGGGTTGACATGTGTAATACTACTTTTTTCTGTAGCTTAACTGGAACAGTTGTTAACATAAATCTGTGTATGGGTGTGTGAATCTGTTTGCTGCTCTTTTTGCCTTGGAGGCAGATTATAGGAAGAGTTTCCTGAGTAAACACTGCCTATCTAAAACTGCAAGCCTGGGGGAGTTACGGCTGCTTTGTGAGTGGCGTTAAGGTCACTTGTGGGATTTCTCTGGGTATTACTGGGAGTGCTGGTAGATGCAGCCTCTCTTGGCCTTGAGGGCCAAGGTGACTTGTTCAGCCAGTAATTCTTTATGCTTCCTTTTTCGTTTTTTTGGCTTCAGGCATGTCTTCTGAATCATTGCCAGGATAAAAGTGTAGGCATTTGGGGCACAAGGAGGATATTCCCTCAAAGGATAACTTTATTTCCAACTGGATGAGGAATTTCAGGAATGATTTCACCAGTGACTTTGTCTCTTGTTTTCTTTTGAACAATTCAGTCCCCAAGATAAGGGTTCGAAAGAGGTATTTAATTTTGTGTCATTTAGAGAAAGCAGAATGCATTAATACTGTTCATGAGAGAAGGCAATGATGGAATCTCACAGAGGCTTGTGTGTTTTACCTAAGACAGCCCTGCTTAAAAAGTCATGAACATAAAATGGCAAATAAGAATCTGAAAGCCATCACTCCCTTGCCTCAGTTTCTTAATCTCTAAGCAAGAATCAGATCCTCACAAGATCACTTTCCTTCTGGATCTGTGACCAGTTCCTGGATGTACAAGGTCTGTTTAAACAAGTGGAATGGAAACTGCTCTTCCCTGAAATAGTCACTGAATGGTTATAGTTCCTGTTGAAATTTAGGGTAAAAATATTTTAGATTTAGAGTTGTTTAGCACTCTAGTCTGTAAGCTCTCTCCAGTGGTTCTCAGCACTCTTTCCTTCCTTCTGATTTCACCCTATTTCTTTTTATTCCTACCTTATGTTTTATATGGACATTGTATGTATGAATGATTACAACTCTTTTGATTCCATCTTTGACACAAAAGAAAAAAAAAACAAATATGAAATATATCTTTCTTTTTTGTTTTAATTACAGTTTTACAATCTGCCACAAAACAGAAGTCGTGAAAAATACATTAAATCCGGTGTGGCAGGCATTCAAGATTTCTGTCAGAGCACTCTGTAATGGAGACTATGACAGGTAAGATACAGCTTAAGCTTTCTTGGCATATACAATTTATTTTTTTCTCCCTAACTCCTGTGTTCTTTTGTATGTAACTTTTTCTGTGCAGTCCAGCCCGTGGTGCTATTTAATCAACATTTTGAAAGGATAATAGGTGTTCAAAACCGTCCATCACATTAAAGAATTTAGAAAAATAAAGAAATATGCTAAATCTGTGGGAAATGCTAGTGGTGTTTTCTGGAAAAAATTCTTTGTTCCCTATGGTGTGAATTAGAGAAAGAAAAGACTGATTTAAGGCATGGTCTCTGACAAGTGTACACAATTATTCTTTAAGGTTTCAATGAAAAACAATGATGATCTGTTTTCCTTGGGTGACAGTGCAATGTCAGAGGATGCTGATAAATGCAAGCCTTTAAAATACATAGACCAGTAGATGAGAAACACAGAAGGTAGTCATCTTTAGATTTGAAGTTTTCAGTGATGCCATGCAAAAGGATCTGGTTTAGGTAGTAATAATACCATGTTTTTAATCAACATTTTACCACTAATAACAAGCAAATTAGTTGAGTAGAAATGGATATTTTTAGACTCCTTAAAAATGTCTATGTTGGTTACTCTTTCAATTAGATGCAATAAAAACAAAGCAATTTTGTAATGAGCATATTCAAATAGAGTTTTTTACTTGTATTTGGGTTAATGTGCATAATGCATAAGCAAAATAGTATTTGTGAAGCTCGTCTCTGGACACTGCACTGTTTATCATATTAAAGAAAAACTGTTTTCATAATAATTAGAAAAGGTGTTGTGGTGCAGGCATATTGAAATCACTCCAGCATTCCAAATTAAAGGAACTCAAATGTATAATAGCACTCCTCAAATTATTGTGCATCTACTGATGACCTGCTTTCAACATGAAGTGCTCAGAGAATAAAGGCTCCATGAAACTTCATAGTCCTGCATGCAACAATCCTGTTTCAAATTAAGAAGTAGTCATTAGCTGTCATGTTAATTCAAATTAGTGTCTGCTGATAGTCCAGAAAAAACTTTGGAGGCTTGGGGTTTTCTAATTAGAAAACTCTTCTTTCTAAAGGTTAAGATTAGCTTCTTAATCTCCACGTGGTAATACATAAAAACACCAACCCCAAAGGTCTCTTTCAGATAGTTATAGTTTCACAGATAAAATTTTGGTGCTCTGAGTTCTGTGATAGATGTGAAAGGTAGGAATAATGTCACTAATAAAAATATATCACAGTAAATGTTTATTCTGGTGTTGGGGAGACCAAATCTTCAGCTAGTGCATGCTTCTGAGTGAACTCTGTCCACTTTTCCATTATGGAATAACCAAGATTTGCTTAATTTTTCTCAAACTATGTGATTATACAGTGTTTTCAGACACCACTGGAATGGTATTTCAGGACTATAGCAGTACTTAGTATCTAATGTCTTTGTTCTCTCTTTCTCTCTGTGAGCTCTCAAAAAGCACTTACAGTTATTTTCTGCATAAAACTTTTAAAACACAGAGACCCATCTCTAACCTTGATTATTTTTAAATGAAAGGGGTGTTTTTTAAATATTAAAATAGGAAACCCATCCTCTAAACTGTGTCCTTTAAGGTAAAGGTTAAGTATCAGTATGTGAAGATTGGAAAGGTCTTTTAATATCTTGCATGTCATGCAAAATAGATAAAAGTCAAGATCTGTAATTAATCCTTTAATATGAAATAAATTTCAGTAGAGAGGAGCTTTATTCAAGGATGAATTGCTCTTACTGCAGTTACCTGTCTGAAGATCCTTCTCAGGAATTTATCTTGATATTCTTAATAATTTATTTTAGTAATCCAAGTTTTCTCACTGAGATGATTTTGCTATTTGAACACAGATTTGTAAGACAATTCAAAACTTGAATCTCACTAAACCTTACGTAAATCTTAACTTAGTGGTGTGTTCTGTCTGACATAATGGGGTTTGAAACATAAGTAAAATAATGGTTGTCTAGGGAAAAAAATGTTGTGATATTGCCTTTTTTTGCCGAATTCCTTTGAAGGTGAAAATAATTTCCTTTAAAGGGTGAAATACTTGGTGGGATAAAAGAGGTTTGGAGTTGTTTTTCACTTCGTTCTACAGAACAACTTTAATCAGTTTTCATTCTAAGGTATCTTAAACCCAACCTGAGTTATGCAAGGGCTATAAAATATAACAAATGGTGTGGTTAGGAGCCTTTAAATTTGAGTTGAAAAGAGATACATCCAGACAAAGCAACTCCTTCTTTACATATTTTAGAATATCATAAAAACTGTGAAAAACATGCAGGTGTAAATTTCCTGATATTATATTGTATCAGCTGTTGCTCAGCTTTATCCCCAAAGAGTCCCTTCCTAGTAAAGAAAATTAATCAATATATTTTTGACTGTATGTAATTGGAAGAAGGAGGAGCAGCTTCCACGGAAGCAAATTACAAAGTAATTGCTTAGATTCTTGTCCCCACTATTAATAAGACAGTTTTGATGACTTCACTTCATGTGAAACTGTTCTGAAGAATAAAAGTAAGTTAAGTTGGTGTTTAAAATACAGGAGGTCTGGAGGTGTTATATTTCTATCCCATGTTCAGTTCATTTTAGGCCAAATTGGATTCACCATTAGTGGTAGTTGAATTTGCTTACATATATACATTTTCTGTAGTAAAAGGAGATGAATAAAGCTATATACTATCCCTGTCCTCATATATCTTTCCTGTTTCATCAAGGATGTTGATGATAATATGCTCTGTAGTATTTGCATTTTAAGAAATCCACTCATGAAGTAAGTATGTAAAATGTGATTGATCTTTACTTGGGAAGTGTTTGCTGTTTCCTTTTTATCTGTTTCCCAGTCATCCCTGAAGCAAGGTTAGAGCTGTCCTCAAGGCTTCACTTTACTCATAAGGAAACAGTTCTTAAAAACTCTGTTAATACTTTAAGGTTTGAAGAATTGTTTATTTGAAACACCACAGAAAATTCAGAGAGCATCAGCAAGTCAAAATATATTGGTTAAACTTTCAATGTGTTTAGTTGTTTCCTTAGTTTCCACTGTATTTAACTATTGATTTATGGAGATGTGTTGTGTTACCTGACAGGCTATTTGCTGCCCCATGAGAAATGACTGAAAAATTCTGCTTTTTGGATTTGGCACAATGGATGCACCCATATGCTATTAATCTTAAAGGCAATCCGGGTACATATTTAACATTTTAATAGGCTTGTGTTGTTGTTTTGGTTTTTTTATTTTAGGACAATTAAAGTAGAAGTATATGACTGGGATAGAGATGGAAGGTAAGATGTTATTTCTGTTAAACTTAAGGGTTATCCCTGTATGTTTATACAGATTTTAAAACATAGAAATATTTAGTGTCCAGAATAATATTAGAGAAATTATCAATATTTAGGGATACAGGTACTGGGAAAAATCTTCTGTGATACAGCTCTGTGTTTTGCAGTTGTGGTAAATACTGATGCATTTCAATACTATTTAAACCTGCTGTGTGAGCATTCATCCCTGGAACATGAAAAAATGCACGAGCCTGCAATGGCTACTCATGGTGACCTAAATATTGCAATGAGTAAAGTCTCCTATTAATTACCTTGAGATTGGGTCTGAATGTTCATTTCCATGTCTGTCTTCATCAAAACATTATTGTAAACTCTGGAGTTGGAAGACCTGAGTTTTGTTTAACACCTCTTGAAAGAGGACAGTGGAATATACATGGAATTTCTGTTGCTAAATTCAGGAGGGATATCTGTTATTCTTAAGAGCTGTAAACCCCAGTGTACTGGCTGTACATTTTTGTCTGAAGAAATGAGCCTTTCAAATTGCCTGTATTTTGAAAAACAAGGTAGAATTATTTTTTAACACACTGGATTGATACCTCTTGTTCTTTTAAAAATGTTTGAGCTTATATCTTAATACTTTGAATAGAAACTGTATTCATAACTCTTAGTACTAGAACTGAAATATAATACTGTGATATATTTATTTATATTTATCTTTAAGTTGGTCTGTCTTAATTATTTCCTATTAATCTTAATTTATATTTTTAAATATATGGTTATGCACTTGCATTTTGATTTTTAAGAGCACATTATTTATTCTACAATAATGTCTTTAATACTACCAGTGCAATTTGCTTCCAGTTTTATAGGTAACGATATTGTGCTTCTGTGGCAACATAACTTGTAATATTATAGCAAATTTATCCAGTGCTACTGTTCATTTCCTTGCTGACAAGACCCAAAAGCCTATTCAGTTTTCTTGGGGTATAATTTTGTCTTTTTGGTTCCAACATGAAGCCTGTTGATTTATAAGCATTCTTATCTCTTGTTTACCCTCTGTGAATACCTGCCAGTGTCAATTCATTCTTCTTGATCAGATATTCCCTGGAGAGACAAAATAATATATTCTAGCAATTAAAATAAGTGCATTTAAATTTAAAAAGCCATACTAGCAAAAAACTCCTTGTATCCCTGTTAGAATTTCTATTAACATTCTTTTCTCAATGAGATTTAGCAAATCTTTAAAAGTTTTATAGATTTGTGTGTAAACCATGTATTTTTAAAATAAGCTAGCACTGAAGTCTTACATGTTTAATTCCTCTGAAGGATGAGACAGCACTCATCTCATATGACTTCAGACAATGCAAAAATCAGATGAGTAGATTGAACTAATCATGTAAGCTACTTCAGTGGCTTACAGGGGAAAATGGTCTGATTGAATCCATCCTGGAATAAATTGCCAGTTGGTGGTGCCTATAAACTTACTTAGTGATCATAGCAAGACCTAACTGCCAAATTTAACTTTTACATTGCCAAGTATATCTGAAATTAATCCCATTCAAGAGTTACTCTAGCAATTTTTTGTACAACTCTGCTGTTCCTCAGTTTATATTAATTTCCATTTGTGATGGACAGTTTTTATAAGCTGTTGTTACACCAGCTGGACACCTCACCATGCTGCATCTGTTTGCTCCAGAGATGTGCAGACTGGGCAGAACCAGTCTTGGAAAGATTGCCTGCTCTCTAGATAGCAAAGCAAGTTATTATGAATATTACAGGCTGTTCTGCAATCAGGAAGACAAAATTACTGTGCATGTACTTGATTTCTGAATCATGACTTGACTTGATTTTGACTTCCTGAGTCTTGACTAAGAAGTTTTTTTCCCCTTTCCCCATTCTGTGTTACCTGTGCTTTAAAAAATACCTCCATGGTGCTTTGGGTTGAGCTTCTTACTTCATGTTCCTAAATTGTCAGAGTAATTGTAGTGTAATATCATGATCATATTGTCATCAAACAGCTCTTAACTCATTTTCAAACATCACATAAAACTTCTTGACAGAAAGTAATACATACCCTTTGTAACATTAACACTATTAATTATTGTGTCTCTTCGTGTCAAGCCAGTTTTTGCACAAAAATTGTCAAAATGTGAACAACTTGTTCTGATATCTTTTATTGCTTCTAAGAGCTGTGACAACCCCCAAAGTATGTGATGCTATAAGAAGTCACAAAAGTTGGCTTTGTTACTTGGGACAAGCCCAGTTGTTAGACAGTCACATTTTTAGGGGTTTTTTAATTGAGTGTCCTTATATAGGAAGCCCTTGCAGACAGGTCTAACAGAAGGAAAAAAATAAGATACTGCACAACTTTACATGAGCAATACTGTGATGTTTTTAGTTCTCTCTGGAAGCTTTTTCATTTAGTTTCAGAAAAAATATCACTTAGCATACATGTTGCAAAAGTCACTTCACAGTCTTGACGTTTATGATCTGTTACATAGAAAAAGTGGGGGATGTTGAGTTATAAAGGTGTAAATATTGTCATGCTAACCTGGGGCCACAGAAGCATTCATCTGAGTATATCAATAATGCAGGAGATATTTTAAATTTCAGATTCTAAGCTCTTCCACCTTATTTTTGTCCTTTCATCTTCCTTCTCCAGCTAGATAGTTTTGATTTTTAAATTTTTGACTTTTCTCCTTAGTCATTGACATGTTTCTCATTATGATTGTCCTTTCCTCTATTGTTTTTTTCCTTTAGATAATAAAAGAAAATACAACTTTGAAAGTGATTTTCAGCATTTCAAAACATAGAGCTAAAAGTGGAAACCTTAGGGAGATGGGCTTTAAGTGATAATTTTGCATGCTAAGACTTTCTGGTTCAGTCTTCTGATGTGCCAGTCATGGACAAAAGTCTGTAAGTCTAGGAAAATCTGGTGTTTGGCAGGCAAAGAGAATAAGTACTTTGGATTATCAATCCAGAGACTGATCAGGAGACCCATTTGCTGAAGTGTGATCATTAATATTAGAATATTTTCTTAATGATTTATACACCTGGCAAAGGCATATTTTGTCCAGCAGGCACACAGCCTTTAAAGCCAGCCTGGTGGAGGGATGTAGATTCACCTGAACACCAAGTGTAAAGATCCAGGTTGATGATCCTTTAGGTGCAGAGGGCTCTGAGACTGGTTATGTATGCCCATACCTCTTTAACATGATTCATCAGAGGAATCATATCCTTCTAGCTCAGTTTTGTCAGTGTTTGTATATAGCCACAGGGAAAGGAGGCTTTCCAGTGGCTCTTAGAATTAAAGGAGCAATTTCTTTTAAGCAATACAGATTCTTTTGCTCCCCAGGGACAGTCCTGGCTGGAATGGCTTGTATCTCCTGCTTGCTGCAGCACGGTTGTAGGTAGTCATTGAACTATTGTTTGAATATCTGCCTTCCAAATATACAGTTTTTGATTTGAAAATATCAGGTTAGAACTGTCATGAAAGGGAAAAGTTCCATTTAAAGCAATATACATTTTTCTCCAGTGCCATGGTTACCCAAGGTTAAATAGAACCTGTGGATGGCTTCCTCTGTTCTCTGCTTAAACAGTCCCTGCAGTCTGGAGAGCATTTAAGCACAGATATACCTCCAAAATACATTTCTTAAGAAAAGTCTTTGTTTTGTAAGCAATTTGCTTATCTCCCAGCTGAAAGGGGAGTTTTTCATGGAAGGTGGTCCCTTCTGAATCTGGGTAAGGGGGAATATCTTTACCATATAGTATTTCTCAAGCTTTCTTACAGTATTATTTGCTTATTTTGTATTAGCATGATGACTGAACCTTTTAGTTGTTTGATTTCCATATTTTGTGAACTCATGCTAATTTCAGAAAATGAGATTTATATTTGAGAGGGTTTTTTGTTTAATTTCATTACAAATAAAGCAAGAAAGAAATTTCATGTTGCTATGGATTGTTTCCATTTTTCATCTTCTTGCAACATTCTGATTTATTTAAATTGGCTTTTAATATTTATAGCTTAATTAGAACTGTGCTGAATTTCTTAAAAACAAGTTTTGCAAGTCAAAAAGGCATAAAACTGAATTTCTATTGTAGTTTACCATTGGAGGGAAGGTCACAAAGTTAGCTTCATAGCTCGCTGATGCAGAGTGTAGAGAAAATGCAGTGCCTTGTTAGGGCACAGCTGGGACAATCTGGAGCAGCATTGGGAAAGTTCAGCTGGGCAGAGCAGAGGATGGGAACAGAGCTTGTGCCTGCTGGGAGCTGTGTAGGTGATGCTGGGGCACTCCCCCCTTCCATTGCAGGTGCCTGTCTGAGATACAAACCCACAGCTCAGGTCTGGCTGCCCCGTGGTCTCTGTGCCCCCATTCCCCAGCCCCAGCACCTTCCTCAGAGACTTCACCCACTGCACCTCCCTCTGGCTGCTGTGCTCACAGGGGATCCTTGGCCATGTGCCTGCCCCTGCTGATGCATTGACAAAGCAGTTTTTAAAGCATGAATGACAGCACGGGAGTGCCAAATGTATTCTTGGAGCAGGAATAGAATTTAGGGAGGAGAAGCTTGGTAACCACTGTTAGGTTAAAATCTGCTTTCCAATAATACCAAAATCTGGGTAGCCTCACTGGGTTGCTTTTCTCTTCCCAGATGGGAAGACAGAGGAGCTGAAATAAGCTTTGGGTCTTCCCCTTAAAAGTTCACCATCATGTTATGCAGACTGGGAGGTCTGGTCTTTTCTGGTTTAAGTTACTCCTTTCATGCTTTCAGTAACTCCCTTTCTCTCACACAGCCCCATATACAGTTCAGAGTTTGTAGTGCCAGTGGTCATCCACTGAGGAAATGAGGACAGTCTTTGGCAGCCTGCTCTGTTTTTTCAGATTCTGTAAACTTTCTTTAAGGTCAATCACTAATTTTCAACAACATAGGCCTCATTGTGCAGCTAAGTTAAGCAAAAGCCATCAAAAAGATTTAAGCTAATACTTTTCAACTCCAAATTTGTATTACTGATAGGGTGAACACAAAACAGAGGGAGTAATAAACATTTTTAAGCAAATTATATCTGTTGCCATTACTTGTTTCTTGGGTGTCAGTTCGTATTGGCTGTGTGTCTCTTCTGCATAAATAGATAAAATACATGTTTAAATTCCTAAGTGTTGTGCATTTGATTTAAAATCTTATTTTTCAAACAGCCATGATTTCATCGGAGAGTTCACAACAAGCTACAGGGAGTTGTCGAGAGGGCAATCTCAGTTCAATGTTTATGAGGTAAGTTTTTATGAGTATTTATGAGTATTTACTCACTCTCAGGAAATAAATGAGAAAACACTGGAAAACACTGAAAACAGTGGGAAAGCTATCACTGCCACTAATGAGAATACAAGCATGTGTGGCTATAACCCTTTTTTTTTTGGTTCTGTATAGTGTGCAGATTCTTGCAATTCCTTAAAGTATCCATTGGTCTCAGACCACTGCCATTAAACTTCAGTATTTTCATAGTCCTAATATAGGTAGTAACAAATATAATGGTTTAGGTAAGCACTAAAGAAGGCAGGGAAGGAGGGTGCTCCAATTATGTGCTGCACTTCTATTTTGAAGATGAGCAAAGGTGCTGCTGTGCAGAGCAGGACAAAGATAACTGAAAGCCATGGGTTTTTTTTTCTTATTTGGATCCAAGATCAACCCCAGAGTTAGAGTAATTTACAGTAGTTTCCTGTGAATAGTGTCATAACACAGATTACTGTGTGCAGTGAAAATGTCCTCTCCTGTTGTATCACTGACATGATTCCTACCCTACCAGGAATATTCTGTCATAACACCTTAAGTAATTTTTCAGTTTCTTAAATACAGTGTCAGTATCATACTCCCAGCAACAGCATACATTTCCTGAGCATCTCGTGTTTGCCTCCCCACACTGCCATCTTCCATACTGGGTACTGCTTCTACTGGGTTAGTCTGTACAGTATCAGAACAAAAGAAACTGGGCAAATTCTGTTTTAAATGTTTTGCTTTTACAAACTAACCCAAGGCAGGTAGAGAAGTTTGAGTGAGTGTCCTATATTTAAATTAGGAATATTGCTAGAACCACCTCTTTGCAATTGAGCTTTTTTTAATAGGTTAGAATTCATGTATCTTTCTAGGTTCCTGCAGGGATGTAAAACTTTCAGAGGTTAAAACACATTGTTCAATTTCTAAAGTTATCTGAAATTTGAAAAAAATCCACATAAATTTTATAATTATTGTAGTACTATGACTTATAGAATCAAGCTGTCATTTAATTAATTTTTCTCCCAAGTAGGTGCCTTGTTTCCCATGATATTTCACTCCAAGCTCTAGTGCAATTTCTAAGAAGCCAATTGTCAAGTTACCTGAAGCAGAAAGTTCAAATGAATCTCCTCTTTGGCATTTAATGACTGCTGGCAAGCAATATGCTGTTAATTCAGGCCTGACCATTGAATTGTGGAGAGCAGTGAATGAACTGCCACAGGGCAGACAGGCAGCCTGTTACCTTCTTCTTCCTCTTCTGGGCAAATGTCAGCAGGAGTCACTTTCTGGCTAAGATTTTGGCTCAACAAGGATTACTGCATTACACTGGCTTAATCTATTGCTCATCAATTACTGTTAAATGGAGGGCCAGGAGTTTCTTGGGGTTTTTTAAGTGTTAATGGGCTTATATGTGTGTAAAGGAGTAAAAGCTTTGCAGAATATTTACTATTTGACAATAGGGTGGCATTCTGGGGGGAAAGAGTGAGTCACTTTATTTAGCCTATTTGGGGAGACCTCAAATCATGGTTATCTCTTCCTGCCTTACATTTCACAGCTGTTCTGTGTTGTACAAGGAATAGGATCTTTAAATGTAATTTCATCTTGGTTGAGGGAGAAAATTTTTGGAAGACAAGTATTACTAGTTTGCCCATTTTCAGGCAAATTTCTTTAAATATTTTATACCAGAAAACTGACTAAGATTTCAATTGGGAATGTTTTCATTCCTTATCATTTGCAAAACATCTGTGAGTAGTTTACAGTAAAACTTGGCAGTAAGCCACAAGGATTTGAATTTCCTAGTTATATAGGAGATAGTTGAATGACCTAATTAACAAGATAATGTTTTGCTTCCAATTCCATGTGCATTTCTGGAAAAGCAGAGTACATTTTCATGTGTATGTAACAAAATTTACTGAGACTTCCATTTGGTAGGTATGCAGAAGGAAAACAATGTTCTTTGGTGGCTACTAAAATTTCTAATTGAGAAATTTTATAGGAGTGGTTTCCAGACATTCAAGAAAACTGTTTAATGCTTTGTAGTCCAGTTCCATGAAGATTCTTGGGTATGGGGACTGCACTGAGGCCCCCCCAGCTCCTGTCTGCCAGTCAGGTGGTGATTTTCAACATTTTCATGAAGTTGCTTATTTAATGAAATTTCATCTTCCTGTGAGCCAGATCCTGGCATTGCACCAAGCACAGAACTTGGGAGTAGAGCAGCTCTCAGGTGATACGAGGAGCAGATGGAAGCAGATTAACTGGACTGGGAAGAGATGCATTGTGAGGTGACAAAGGAGTGACACCATACACAGAAACACTGGGATCAGGAATGCAGAAAAATGCAGAATCTTGTGAAAATTCAAAGTGTGTTTCACTGAGCTCTCAGATATAATGAACATTTCACTTCTGTAGCCCCCATCCCTTATTTATCAAGTATGAGCAGCAGCACTGGCTCACCTGGCAGGTACCATGAAGATAAATCCTCTGGTTTTCAACATTCACATAGCCCAGCATTCGAGAGGCATCAGTGAACAGGATGCTGAATACACTGAGAATCCACTGAAAATAGAATACTGCCTGCATTGGAAATGCCTTACACTTACCTTTATATTAGATCATACTGCCTTAATGTTTGTGTCTGTGTTTCTAGGTAATAAATCCAAAGAAAAAAGGAAAAAAGAAAAAGTATGTTAATTCTGGAACAGTAAGTAAATATATTTTATGTTGCTAGATGTTTTTCTTCTTGCTTGAAACAGGGTGTAGCTGACTTGTAATTTAACTGCATTAGAATAGAACTTACTTTCAAGGCCACAATAAACTATTTACTTTTACACAACATTTATTTTCAGATTTTTTTTTAATTTGAAGAATTTGATATAAAATTTGTGCAAGTATGCTGGCAAGTTGCCAGTAGTTTCCAAAATAGGCTCTACCAAAATTTCAGTCAAATAGTTGAAGTTATTGGACTGAACACTTTTTGATTTTTATCTGAAACACACTTGCACTTTCAGAAATAAATTTTCCTATTAAATTTCTTTGCTGAGCTAGCATCATTAAAAGCTAGTTTGCTTATCATGGCTAAATCAAAAAGAGTCAACAATTTTTATTACCAACAGGTTTTTTGTAAATTTGTTTTGAAACATCTATAAGTATTGTTAGGGTTTGTTTGGGATGAGAATTTCTCTTTTTTGGTTTGCATTCCACATTCTGCCCTTATGTTTATGAACCATTTGCTAGCAATGCAAATATTTCCTTTTAGCACTTGCTCAGCTTTGATGTCCTGGTATCCATGATGTTCAGAACATCATTTCACAAAAAAGTGAAGATGAATTTTGAGGATTTATATATTGGAAAACCTAATCAGTTGTAAGAGATGTTTTTTGTAAACACATCCACCATGTGGGTTTTATCCACATGAACAGTTCCACTGAAGTCAGTAGGGCTACTTTCATGCTGAAAAGTAGCCTTGAAGCAATGTTTTGACATTCTCACATTCTTGTCTAAGTCTGTTTTTCAGTGAGAAAATAAACACTTATTTTTCTACCTTTTGCTTTAAATTATGAAAATTGGCAGAAGCAGCTTGCTCTTAAAATTTACCATATAATATCTAATTCATAAGGTCATTTATTCTTTGCTAATGTATTCCTTTTACTAAAATCTATCATGTTAAAATAAAGTTCTATTGCATTAAACTAGTGAGTGAGAAACTTCTGTAAAGTGTTTGTTTTCAACCAGTGCTAAAAGTGTATTCAAAATTTTAGGTATGAAATCTGGCTTAGGTACAGAAGGGCAAAAAACCTTTATTTTCACATTCAATTTTCATATTGATTTAGTTTTAAATACTTAAACATCTTCACAAGTATCTGTCTGCATTTGAAAAAACAGTATTTTTCTCATGTTTGAACAGACAAAATCAACTGTGTCTTGTTCTTTACTTCCAATTACATCAAAATTTCCAATAAATAGTTGTTAGCAATTTTCTTTCCTTTTTCCCTCCTTACCAGTGAGTTCTGTTTGTTTTGTAAATTCCTTTTGATATTAAGGCATCTCTGTCCCCACTTGCCCTTATTTCTAGTAGTCCTTCAGGCTTCCCTTATGCTTCTCCACATGGTCACTTTCTTATGTGTTTGCCTGCAGTTTTGTTTTTCTTCTCTTCATCATTTACCCGAGATATTCCTTATCCCACAAATCTTAAAATTTTCAAGCCAGGCACCAAGACCACAATTTTTGCATTAATAGGAGCTGGAGTTCTGGGCAACTTGAAGTGGATATAAATCTTTGGCTGTATCTCACTACTGCATTTAAGGACTTTGTGCATACAGTGCACATCTCAATTTATTATTACTTAAGGGGTCATTTTAAATTCAGACAAACAAATTACATACTAGGCAGAAGTGTTTCAGAATACATGGTTAGTTTTAAACAAAGCCTAGTCATGAAATGAAAAATTCACTGCCTAAAGCTTGAAGCATTGGTAGTCTTTGTCTATATGTAAGTAAATATTTCAGCCACTTTGGGAGTTGTTTTCTTTGACTTTTAAAATCAGATGCAGTGAAAATATTTGCTTAAATTAATTAGGAACAAGATAACCAGCTGTAAGAACAGATGAACCATTAATATTACTGTGTCCAGTGGGAAAATGGTCTTTTGTGCAAGGCTGTGCTACTGATAGCCTGGTAGAACATTGTTATGCTCTTCTGCTCTCAGCTAGAAGGGCAATTTGGTGATTTTAAGCTTAGTGAATCACTCAGTCACAGAGAACTGTGACAAAAGAAGTTGGATAGAAGACAGAATTGCTACCTGTAATCTCATTTTGAGTCTAAATTTACAACGTAGGAGTATTTTCAGTTTTTATATTTTGCTGCAAGTGGACACAAAATTTTATGATAGACTTCCATTCCCTTTTTTTTCCTTGTATCTTTATTCATGGATTTGCTTTGAGTAGTTACTTACTCAGTTTTCACTGACTTCCTGCTGCACTTAAACTATGAGAGAGTTTGTGTAAATAAAATTAAAATAATTTTAATTTCTTTGCTTCATAAATATTGCACAACATATGAAGATCTTAAATGCTGGATCTTTTCCACTTGAGTTTATACTTCTGTGACTTGATTGCTGAAAATGCCAGTAACACCTTTAGATTACTCTGTGTTTTGCATCTCTGTAATTCCTGAATGATGAAATCTGGGACTGCAGAAATTTCTTACCTTTGCATTTACATATATACACACATATTACTTGAAAAGTTTTTATATATATTTCCTCTATGTGTCTACTTTACTAGATTTTTTGCATTCTAGGCTTGCATCAATACTCAATACCACCTTTAATGTGAGATGAGTAATAACATAAATAATTGTAATTGAATTCTTCAAACAGTGTTGAAGTGCTTATAGGATAGATGCATTATCATATACCCTCTAATATTCAATTGTAGGTGTAGTACACATGTGGTAACCTGCTCTGGAATACAATCTTCTGCCCCTTACCTTTTCCTTAAGCAAAAGAAAAAGAAAAGAAGGCAATTACAGACTTTTCAATTTGTCTCTTCCCTTTGAAGAACTGCCTACTGAAATGATTTAATATCTTTTTTAATCTTCTTTTTTCCCTTAATACTGTAGGAAATTACATCCTAAGGACAGAGCTCGAAAAACATTGTGCTTATGTCTCTGCTTGTTCAACTGGGAAACACACAATTCATGTCTGACTCTCTTTTATTTGCTTTCAGGTAACATTGCTTTCCTTCCTAATTGAAACAGAAGTTTCATTCCTTGACTATATTAAAGGCGGGTATGTGATTAGCAACAAACCTTTCTTATTTTCACAATTTGTTTATGGCTCTAAGTAGCATCTGTAAGGAGCTGTATTATTTCCTCATTTTAGGGGCTGTACTTTCCTACATGAAGCCTGCAGATAGTTACTGTGTTAAGTTATGAAACTTTGCTTATACTGTTGGGAATTGGTGTTAATACTAAAACACTGAGGAAGAGTAATGACCTCTGATCAGCCAGAGAAAATTTGATTAAACAAAAGGGAATTTTCTATATACTACTAAATTATTAAAATGCTGCCTATTTATTCCAATTATACTGAATTTTGGTGTGTTTAATTTTGGCATTTATTTAGAGCTTTTCCCCTTCAAAGGCATTTTTTCAATACTAATTAAAAATTTTAACACATTTGATTTTTCATTTATCATCATTTTCTCCAAAGAGAAGTAGAAACAGAAGTGTTAAATTCCTTACCCTAGGTCGTGCCTGAAAACGGGACCAAATGTGAAAAAATCTTATCATCCCTGCCAGAACACTCTACTTCTCTAAAATAAATGGAAATTTCTCATGCATTCCTAGGCACTTAATTTGGATTTTTGGGGCATAAAGCCTGAGTATACATTCCACATGTTTTTTAGAACATTGATTACCTGTGAAGAAACAAGTTCCGTGTTTTCTTTTTTCCCAGTCTCCAACCAGACTTCAGCAGGAGTAAAAAAGAAGTCTGGGCTGTGTTTGACAGTAGCAATACAGGGCTTTGCTTTGGTCCCAGCAGTGGCAATCCTGCATTCCTGTTGAGGACAGAAGTGGAAAATTGCCATCCATCCATGTTTACCAGAACTTTCTATGGCTGGAAGGCTCTGAGTGCACAAATTCAGAGCCTTGCCTCTGGTGCAGCTGTTTCCTTGGGAGTGTGTTTTACAAATATTCCATGACCATCCTAACACCCCTCATTCAAAATTCATCTCTGCAGGAAGAGCAGGTGTAAGGAGCTGAGGAACTGAGGTTCATGTCTAAATTAGAGAAGACAATTACATAGGGGCTGCTTATGTAATCTCTTCAGGGTGGTTCTATCACATTCCTCACCAAGATGTTACAATACAAGTTAATAAACCTAATTATCTAAATTCTTCAGAAAAATCTCGTAAATTTTGAATACAATAATATTGTGTTATTCTCATTGATATTTTGTATATATCTCATTAACTACAAGTCAAAGAAGACTTGTACTAATAAATCCACTTAAACTTTTTTCTGCTCTTTTTACAAAAAAGTAATATAATTCAGTAGAATGGTCCATGTTTAGAAGTATAAACACTAATACTTATAATTTAAATATTTTATATAGAATCTTTTTTAGTGATTCATACAATGTCAGTGAACACTGTAGAAGTACTTGTATAAAATCTTAGCTTTCTTTTGCAACATATGCAGTTATGTAAACATGACAAGGAGGCTCAGACTCAGAGTTATTTTCTAGGCTTCTCCCTTCCTTTGTTTGTCTCATTTAATATTACTACATATCAGTTAAAGTCTAGTTGACAAATATTTGAAGGAAGGGGAAACAGAAGATTTTGTCATTAATCAGTCTGTTTTCCCATCATGTCCTCCAAAATTATTTTTTTGAGTTCCCTCTTTTTCTTCCATTTAAATAGGCAAGAGGTAGAAAGCACTGACTCTGCAATAGGCACAATTGCATATTTGCTCTTCCATAAATGAGTACTTATCAAATACTTCATGTTCAAAACTTCCATTGTAGCTCATTTGTGGTGTCTAGAATTAATGCAGATGTCATGGAAATCTTGACAGCTTTAACAAATTATGATTACCATATTGATTTAATTTATGTTTTGAGTCTGCATCTGTTTAATTGGGATATTCCATTACCAGAACCATCTATGTGACTGGTGTTTTCTTAAAGAACTTTGGAGAATGAAATAGAGGTTTGTCCATAAACTTAGATTTCTTTTTACTCCATAAGACTGGATTTTATAGCAGTATGGCAGAAAAGAGGACGATATCTCTTTTGCATCTGAATATTACATAGTGCCATCTTAATAACAGTACCATCTTAATATCTGGCTTTTCATTGCATCTTGATACTAAATTACATATTTTGCCACACCGACCTTCCCACATTTAAAGTAAGTACATTGTGCTAAAAATAATGTGTATTTCAAAATCACATTTCTCCTGCTGCTTAATACAGCCTCAGTTAATAATAATATATTCCTATCAAAACACCTCCAAATATATGAATAAGTTCAGCAATGTAAGGGATATAGTCTTGAAAAGGAATGGAATTGAATTTACAGGAATGACTGTCAAACCTAGTTTAGTGTCTACTCTTTTCTTGTCTGGAATAAAGACCAGATGCCACAAAGCTCCAAGACTTAGTGGACAGAAAAGATATTTCTGTGCAGAAATTTCTAACCTGTTTGACTTACTAGAAAAGGTGGTGATCCAGTTATTTGTAAATCAGTAAAATTCAGGAGCTGAAGCCTTTTGCAACTGAAATATCTTGTCATCTCCTCTGTCCCAGATTACTGGAAGATAAGAGGAAATGTTTACCTCCCTTCATGTTAAAAGCTGTACCTTCGTCCAGGTCTTTAGAAACGAACACATTTTTTGGATTCAAAAGGATTTGGACATACATTTTTAACTGAGCTGTACTGAATCTCTGGTGAGAAGAGAAATTCAGATCTTTCATGACAGCTGTTTTAGTCCAGGCAGTGCACTACCCACTGTAATGGGAAGCATTTTTGCTGTTCAGAGGAGACCTGGCACAAGAAAGTTACAAAAGCTCCCGTAGCTAGCCCTTGCTTTGGTGTTTTGGAAGCTTTGCCATGTGTTTCTGGTATCCTTGGAGACTATCAAGGAGTAATAAAACTGTGAGAGAGGAAGATCTTGTAGAGACTTTATCTGAAAAATCATGTGTGTGTTGATACAGCATTTGGCTCCACAAGCATCAGCAGAGGGGAAATGTTAAGTGACGCTGGGGGTTTAGGTGCCATGGAGAGGATGCAGCCTCTTGGTGGAATCAGTTACTCTGTCAGCTCTGCTGTGGAGTTCTGTGCAGTAAGTGGTCCTCAAATCTTCCCCTGCTCCCCCCTGCTGACAGACCAGCTGGTTGTCATTCTGAAGCCACAGGGGGAAATCCATGATTCCTTCCAATGTACTGTTTAAAAAACCATAATCAAGCCTAGTCAAAAACTACATTAAGGCTTAATTTTCTCCCTTATGTATATCAGTACTGATGGAACTCATATTAAAAGATGACAGGTTTCACTTTGCTCTTTCTGTGACTGTGAGGTGAGGATTACTCCTTTTGAGATACTTCCTTCATTGCTTGTGGTAATATAGGAATATAGGGTAAAATCATCTGTCCACTGTCAAATAGATCATCTGTTTCTATAACAGCTAAATTCTGGCATAATGTAGTGATCTGTGCAGCACTGAATCCATAAGGCACATTGCTGTGCTTGGATATTCCACCTGAGTTGGGAGAGGACATTCAGCAGCTCAGCCTGCCTAGCCAGGTGTCAATATTTTAATGGCTTTCATGGGAAGCCTTCTGACCTCACAGCATCACTGGTGTAGTGCATGTTATGAGCCTTTTTAGCTCCCTGGGAAACTGTGTAGCTGGAAAAGCAGGTACAGAACCATAGCCAATGAATTTCCTTTCAGAAAACAGAAGGTTTGTTGTTTTCTGTGTTTTAAAAATTTTTAATCAGTCACCTTAATTTGAGGAACCACCAGCACCACCACTTGGAGGAATACTCCAGAAACTGATGCCCTCAATCATTTTCTGAAGTCACATGGAGACTGACTTTGTTCTCTTTGCTGTTAGCTGTAGTTTTAATATCCTTTGTCTTACTTTTCTTAGCCATTTTCCTTACAAATCTTTTACAGTGCTTCCTCTTGATTCTGTCTTGAATTCAGAATCCATGAAACTGTTATTTCTTCTTACCAGCTGGATCAGAGTAGCTCACTGAGGAAATGAGTTTACAAATAAGTTTTGCTGTTCTTATGCCGAAGAAAAGCTGTTTAAGGGATTTTTTTCAGTGACACATTCTTCAGCATGCAGAAGAATTTCTGTATTTGATGTACCTGACATGTAGTGCTCAGAGGAGTCTTATTTTACTCTTCAAACATTGCCCCACACATACGCCCTTAAAATTTAATTGCAGTTTTGCTTAGCAATGCCAATAATGACTCCAAGCATAAATTTAGGAATAGTTATTATTATAGTTATGAGGATAATCTTAATAGTTATACTAATAATTATAGTTTTGAGACATATTTTGTGATGCTGTCAGTGTTCCAGAGATTCTTCTTGATACTGTAAATGTTCAAGGGTTTTACTTATTTTGGAGACCGAGTCTGTGCATAACCCAGCTTAGTTTGTGTTAGCCTTGATCAGTGTGATAAGGTGATTCCATGTGAATCTCTTTTTCATACATGGCTTTTAGTGTAATAAATTGTATTTTCTCTGGGTACTCAAGTTATTGAGCAGTAAAAACACTACTGCAAGGCCAGGTGTCAGACTGTTGATGTTTAATCTAAATGTGCATGAGTTAAATCTCTTCAATAACTTTTTTATCTTTGCTAATTTGGTCATTAAGTTCATACTTGCACACAGTGAGAAGAATTTGAAGGAAGATGTGAAAGATAAACTCTTTTTGCTGATAAAGCCTTACTAGCTCAGAGATTGTCTCCAGAACGACAGTATTTTGTCCTGAGGGAGGCTGCAGGACTGCATTTAATTGGACTTTCACTCTGTAAAAGTGTTTTAGTTTGGTTTTTTTTTTTTTACAATAAGTCTATACTAACAGGTTACCCATGCATGATAATTACTTTATTTAGCTACTGTTCAAAATACAGATTTTGATATTCTTGCTTTCAGATTTTAATTTGTCTTCTAAGAATTACCTTTATATGCTCACTCAAAGCATTGATTTTATTCACTTGAAATAAATCCACTGCCAAAAACTATGATATCCTGTCAAAAGTTTACTGTTAAGGAAAGGAGCAGATTAGTAAAAGACTACTTCTCTTGTCAAACTCTTGCATGACCAGGGCTAAAATATGTCCAAGGAAAAACCAGTATTACTGTTGAAAAGGAATTAATAATATTTATGGAAGTGAAGTTCTTATTAATGATTTATTTAGGATTTTTAATAAACAATGAAAAAAGGAATGAGGGAGTCAAGTAACTGTTTTCAGCCTGTTAATAAGTTAGTGTTGTGTAGCTCTTGTCTTGAACCTTATAAAAGAGTATTTTTAGTGTTTATTTCCTCTATTAGGAAGTCAGTTTCCTACAGTTTGTCCACAAGTGCTGTTACCATCTCTTGTTTATTTTTCTACATCACAGTACAACTATTAATAAGATTTGTGTTTGCTTTTTCTGCAGAACCCAAATCAATTTCACAGTTGCTATTGATTTCACAGCCTCCAATGGTAAGAATAAAACCCAAACATTTTGTGTGTGTTTGTGCTGTGCTCAGTTTTAAGTGTACATTTGGGTGTGTTTGTATCAATATTCAGCCGGCACCACCTGGACTCAGGATTCCATTTTGCTGAGCAACAGATGAGAGGCCAATTCCTGCCTAGGAAAACAGGACAAGCAGAACAGATAAAAGATGGAAAAGCTACCATATAACATTTAATAACCAGAAGCACTTTGCAAATATCTGTGTAGTTTTGATTATTATTATTGTTTATTTTTTTATAACTGCGGGGAGAAAACTTAGAGGGGCCCCCGTTTTGAGAGGGGCCAAATAGTTCCAGGTAGAGTGAGGCTGAAGCAGAGATAAGTTGTGATCCCCCTCCAAATCTGCTTTCAGAATGTCATAATACTTTTGTAAATTCCATCTTAAAAAGTGTATAAATTGCACAAATCTACAAGTTTCTTGCTGCCCTTTCAATGCTGAAATACAGCTATTTCTGCTAAAATGGATTTAGAACTACTAAAACACTGCTATTATTAAAATTTATTCACAACACTGCGTTTTTACCTGATACAACTTAGTATTTTTAAGAGAGAAAATTCTGAAGTGATTCAGTTTTAAAGTAAATCTGATCCTTGCTTCAACAGGTAACCCTTCACAGCCAACCTCACTGCACTACATGAATCCCTATCAGCTGAATGCCTATGGCATGGCACTGAGAGCTGTTGGTGAAATAATTCAGGACTATGATAGTGATAAAATGTTCCCAGCTCTAGGTTTTGGAGCTAGACTGCCTCCAGATGGAAGAGTATCACATGAATTTGCACTGGTAAGTAAATAGAGTTATATTTTTAAAATTTCTTTACTACAACAAAATTTTGAGAGTTAAGATTGTAGTTTTAAGCAGTTACTGGACAAGTAAAGAGCAGAGAATGTGCTAAGTCTTCTGTGCTAACTCTAAATAGTTGTTTCAAAACTTTTCATCATTACTTTACTTGAAGTTGTGGAGAGAAGTATGGAGTCAAGTAGTCCCTGTAGGCCAAAAATTGTAATAAGGAAAAGTAATAATCATTAACCTCAGCTGTAGCAGCTTGAGAAGCAGATGCTTCAAAGACTTCAGACTGAAGCTGATCTCTCTAAAGAAGCAAATAAATGATGATCCAAGATAATATTTCATTATTATTCTTATTGTTCTGTCTCATTTTCTGGGATCTCTATCTTTACAGGTTTCTAGTTCAGAGGCACAGGGATATCTAAGTGAACTAAAAGATAAGGTGGTAGGAACAAACATGAGATTGGTCCATGTGCCAGTTAAATTGCAAACCTAAAATCTACCAGGATTTGCCAGAAAGGTTGATCTGGTATAACTGATGCTTATGATTAGAGTTGATGTTTTATATACTTGCTTATTTTAAGGTTTTTGTTCTTCTCAGAGTAGGATAAAGTTGTCAGAATTACAGCAAATGTAGATATATCAGAGGAGTTCTAATTAGACAGCATCAAGGACATGGCAGAAGATTGGTGACTGTAGATGTGTATTTCTTCTGTCAGCCTGTGCTAGAAAGCAATGCCACATATCTTACCTCAGGGAAAGGCTTTCCACATAGATAGCCATTTAAAACAGGTGCAATTGCAAATACTCATTTAAATGCAGACTTCCTTTGGACTTTGTGTAGCCAGTTCAAATATATTGATATGTCTTTCAGTTTTAAGGATGTTTCTAAAATTAATTCAGTTAATTTATGAGCCATTGTGGTGCTTTTAAAAAAGAAAAAGAACCACATAACATACATACATACATACACATATATATATGCATATTTCCTTCCTCCATATATATGTATGTAATGCTAAGCAGTGTTTTCAGCTCTCTCTTAATGTTCTAGACAAATTCTGTCAAAAATCCCCTTTGATTTTCTAGATTCTCAGGCAGGTGTACTTTACCTCAGAATGAGATAGTGGCACACTAAGCCAATGAGGTGTTGGCATATGAAGGAGAGTAGGATGATTTGAAAGCTTTTGAAGCCTTAAATAGATCATTTGCCTGGCCTGACATGGGTCTGGAATTCAGCTTTTATGTTTGTATTGCCATCTGTAAATATGTATCCTCATTAAAGAGTCATTATGGAGATGAGTAGTAAAATGCCTACCCTAAGAATTTACAGTAACAGCCATTTCGTGGGCTCCCAAAGAGTAAATTCCTTTATTCATCTGTTTATATCAGGTCAGAAATAATTTTTCAATGCAGAAATATCATGCCAAAACAATGAAAAGTTTATTGTTTACCTTACATTCTCATAAGTGTGCGAACTTCAGGATCTGGCTACCATTTCTTTTTTTCCACATTTTTAAAAGAATAAATAATTGAGCCTGAACTGTGCTCCTAAACGTGGTTCCAGATTTATATCTGACCTGCAGTTCCTTAAAGCCACACAGGGAAATGCCTGTCACTGCTCTGTGTATGAAGGAGAGTATGATTACACTGAAGATGCTATTTATGTCTGGGAGCCAGTCCTGGTGATTCAGGAGGCTGGTAGAACCTCCTTACCTCAGCAGTTAACACAAGCAGACATGGCACATACACTGGGCATTTGTAGTAAACTCTCTGAATAGATCCTAGAATGCTTAGGTCTTTCTCTTTTAAAAATGTACACTGGGAAGTGTTCATTAACCTGCATAATTTTTACTTCATAATTACTTACAGTGATTAATCATCTCTTGTTTTCATTAGAATGGAAACCCTCAAAACCCATACTGCCATGGAATTGATGGTGTAATGGAGGCATATTACAGGAGTCTAAAATCTGTACAGCTTTATGGACCAACAAACTTTGCTCCTGTAATCAATCATGTAGCCAGGTAAGCATCACAACAGGTACTGTGCAGAAACATCTACAAAGTCTCCCCGGTGTCTCTGTGCCAACAATTCCCTGGTGGCAGTGCTACTTTTAAGGCAGTGATACAGCTGTCACCATTGGGGAGCCACGGTGCTGTTATGCAACACCTCATCTAACTCCTCAAAGTGAAAACCTCCCCGTGTTTACAGAAGTTTCTTAAGAAGGATAATGTTGCCTTATTTTGGCAGACAAGATCTTGACTTATAATCTTGAGCTTAAGATGGTGGCAGTATAAGACCTCCATGAATTTATATAGGAAAGTGATATGGCTTAGGTGATTTGCTGAACAGATTTTATTTTATTTATAGACATAAAGAACTACTGGTTACAAAATAAAGAAGTAGGGATGTGTAAATCATTGTACTGGTAATGTTTTATTTATGAGCTTGCAAAATAGCTAATTTTAATAGCATGATATATTTATTTGCTATCTGGTTTTGCTGTTGTTAGTTCTTCAGGCCAGCAGAAAATAATTTGCAAATTCTGTGGTGCAAAGAATTTTCTGTGCCCCCTAGCATGGCTAGACAGCTGATTTCAGCTATTTATCATTAGAGTTAGTTGTTTTGTCTTCAGATCATACCATTAAAGTTATGTACATGTATATTACATTGCTTGTCATCTGAGAGTAGCTGTCTCCTTTAATCTTTCCTTTGACAGTAGGAAGTTTTCCATGTATGTGGCACTCAGTGTTTGCATTAGCCACATTATCTGGAAATCTAACTCAACAATTTTTCTGGCTTTCTTTTTCTTCAGAACTGGTTGTAGCAGCTGAGATGCCTGGCTCAGAACTTGGCAATTTATCTCAAGCCTGCTGTTCATTGCCAATATTGAAATTTTTGATCCAGTGTTATCAAAGCATAAAATTAGTTCTTTTTCTTACCAGTTGTTTCTCAGGGATATTTGTCAACTTTTGCAGAATAACAGAAGACTGCCCACCAGTACAAGTAGTCTTTCCACTGAACTTTTGTCTAAATATCAAGTTGTTGCAAACTTTGGGAGCTCCTCCTGGTAGCAAATCATACTACATTATAGTGGGAAAGCTAAGAGTCTTCACAAGGATTTCTACTGCATGATCATCCCTAGAGCCAGCTATGTCCAGTTCTCAGTAACACCATTTTCCTTCAAGGTTCATTTTCTAGGTTGTTCTCCTGACTCTCATACACATGGTTCTGACCTGCAGCTACTCTTTGAACCTCCCTTCAGTCTCAGAGAAATTTCTTCTTTCCACATTCCTCCTACTTAAAAGAATGCCTCTGATGAAACCTCTGTAAACAATGTCAGTTATTACTATTCTGTTATGATCTTGAAATTCTTTGGAAACTCTTTAGGCAGATAATGATTTTTTTATCCTTTCCCCAGTTAGAGAGTTATCTAAACTACACCAGATTCAACTTAGTGTCATCTCTCATCTCCCCTCCTTATATAAGATATTTCTTGCTAAAGGCTTTGGAAGATTTTAGTCTGTGAAAAATTTGAAGTAACCAAATTTCTGTTCCATTTCTTCAGTGTAGGTGTGTAGACAGTATTAAGTGCTCAGGATAATAATGTTTATTTTACTCTCTCATCATACCTTGTCAATGCAATCATCATTGAAAAGATTATAAGCATTGTGTAAAATGCATGGCATTGAAAATGGTAGGTCTTGCTAATCTCACTATTTAGCTATCAGTCCCTACTGCCAGCATGCAAATAGATGATATCCAGCAGGTTCACTGCTTTTTTGGCTTCTTTACCCTTCTGTATCCTGGGGAGAGGGTGGAAGATGGTGGCTTTCTGTAAGTTAGTTGTGGCTTTCTCCAAACTCCTATAAATGTTGTGGCTGCAGCATTGTATTTATCAGAAGAACTTGTTTGCCAATGCACTGTGTTTTCATCACAGAATTCTGTCAGCATATGCAACCATCATGGCCATCACTGAACATACTCTGTTCACTGAACCAGGCCTTTCATAGTCAGTGACCAAAAAAAAGTGAGTTCTTTGACAGTTGTATTATGTATTTGGGCACATATTCAAAAGTATTCCTGGGGCAACTAATTTTTGTCTTTTACTGCTCTCTATACAAATCGCTGCACGAGGTTCTACTTTTTGACTTCTTGACAGCACCAAGAGCCTTCATGAGAGTAGGAACTGTAGTGGCTGTGAAGCAGCAAAAAACTTCCCATAAAAAGAAGTTCTTCTGTCCAGGCCATAGAATTCAGTGAGGCAGTTTGGACTCACTCTGTTTCAGGACTTTGCAGACCTTCAAAAGCTGCTCGTTTTCAAAGAGCAGTTGCTTCTTGGGTCCTTTGACTGAGGTGGGAATGGCACTGGGTGTATTTTATCTTGCATTCCTGTACAGCACAAGGAGCAGCCTGAGTCCTCAAGGGAGGGACATCTGTGGGTGGTGCAAAGAAATGAGTGCCTAAGCCAGGGTTGCAGGGTGCATGTTCAGCCTTTTTACAAACGTGCACGTAAATGTGAGCTATAAATCTGCAGTCATGGTCAACAGTAAGTAACCTGGGTTTGTGAGACAAAAACAAAGAAGAGAAAAATATGCAACATGTTGATTCCTGTTAAGTTTCATTTGTGCTATAAACCCAACCATTCAGCATTAATGTATACCCTTCATACAAAGCTATGTACCCCATAGGTAATACCTGTTAAACAACTTAGGCTTTCTAACGACTCATGCTTCTTTTGGTAGTGGTGCAGTTCCCATTTTTCACTGATGCAACACATGCAGATTATCAATATTGTGTTAGTTACGTTTTTTCAGTGCTCTCATTTAAAAGTAGAATGTCCAGCTTAATTATGAATTACTTTTGAAATTCACTGTGTTATGTTTGTTAGTCCTTGCTAGTCAAATTTTACAAATAACAGCTTGTTTTCATGTTAATTCCTTTTATAAAGTTTTTTTTTTTACTGTTAAAATGTTGGGTTTTTTTCCCTTAGATATGCTGCTTCAGTAAAAGATGGCTCCCAGTATTTTGTTCTTCTCATTGTAACAGATGGAGTTATATCTGATATGGCTCAGACAAAAGAATCCATAGTGAATGTAAGTTTTACTGAAAGTGTTGAAATTATATTTCTAGGAATTCGTATTTTAGGCAATAAAGTGAATGGGTCAACAGTTCAGGCACTAGATTTGTTCCATAAGTGCCCATTTTTACCAAACAGGAAAAGTTTATTATGCATACAGATGAAAAGAAAGCAAAAGTTGAACTCAGCCTAATTAAATAGTATTCTGTGGTAAATGATACTCTTCTCTCTAATATGTTTGTATGATTTTCCTCATCTACTTCTTGCCTTCTCCTTCCTCATGCACATCCCACCATGCAGTTTTGCATAGTAAACTCTTCTCTTTCTCATAATTACAGACAGCTTTTTAAAAACTGACCCCAACTTTCTGATCCTGAATGGCAAGCATCCCAGTCATCTGATTCCCCTCAAAACAGTCCCCTAGAATTCTGAAACTTCTTTACTATTTCTTAGTTTCTGCATTATTTTCAGGATTTTTCTCTTCCAAACTGCCATGTGTATAAGTAATATTCTGTAGTGAGCAGGTTCTCTTGTGCTTTTGCCCCTGGGAAATTTCAGATGAAAGCACTACAGAAACACCCCTAGGCATGGTTGGAAAAGTTTTCTGCCATTAATTTTTAACTTACCTCAGTGGATCTAGTTAACAGCAAAGTGGTGAGTTGAAAAGCCTGCCTTAAAGCAATTTAGCATCATGTCCAAGTGAAAAGTGTAGAATTAGGTGGCATAGTTTTGAAGACCCACTTTCAGTACCTCCTGTGCAGATTGGATGCTGTTGCAGTTTGTGGGGTGTGCAGGAAAATACTGCCCGAGTGCTCTGCCTTTCACTGGGGGGCAGGATGCCCTCGAGCCCCAGCCTGCAGCACCTACACAGAGTCTGTGTTATAATTACCCTGAAGCTCACTCTCTAGCCCAGCCTAGAAGTTTGAAATATAATTTCTTTTAGATGAGCTTCTCCTCGGTGACAAAAAGGCTCAGTGGAGAAAAAAAAGAGCAGCTCTTGGTTGTGACTCACCCTTCTGTGTGAAGTCCATGCACAAGAGACCAGCAAGTGCAGTTGTTTGATTAATTCATTTGCCACTAGGACATACAGAAAAGCCTTGTTTTCAGTAATAGTTCATTTCAAGGAATAATGGATGTTAGTCTACAACTGTCTGGAAACACAGCAGTTGTGGTGTTAGCTAGGAATAAGTGGAAGTTTGGGAATATTTGCTGTCTTGGTTTTTTATGAAGATGCTTTCATTTTTCTGCATATTTCTGGAAGTGTGAGCACAGTATGAGAGAACTAATTAATGCTATTCAATAGCAGTTTTTTCAGTCTTAATAATATACATAAATACTAAAAAGGGCAACGATGTCCAATGCAACTTGATGTGTATAAAGCTCAGAGTATTTCAATTATTAAAATTAATTGTGCTTTTAGGCATCTTTCTCATTACAGCATGTATGTCAGACACATTCTCTTTTACCAAACTGTTTAAAGGTTATGCTGCCATTCAGGAAATGCCAACACTTAAGTTTATATGCAAAAATTTAACTCTCTGTCTTTATGCTGTCCTTGCCACTTACTGTTTCATATTTCACTGTATCACATAATTCTGTGTCTGTGTGAGTAGGAATCTCTTTAAAGGATACTTTCTTTGCAATAAACCACTAACCTTCTAGAAGACACCTGAAAAACAGAAGGTTCTGTTCTAAGAGATCAGAAGGTGTACATCTATGACCTCTTGGCCAGTATATGCTCCTGTTTAATGTTTAAAATGGATGTAGATATTTTACAGTTTATCAGAATATCTCAATAAGCAACAGAATTATCAGAATTCTCAATAAGTTGTCAACCCTGACATTTGCTGAATGTTCTTTGGTTTTAGTTGCTACCCTCTTCATCAGAGGCAGATTCACATTATTTCTATAAACTGGTGCTACTATCAGGGCAGGAGAGTCCAATATTTAAGATAGTGTCTTTGTAATTTTAAAGATTTTACAGAGTTTTTTCAGGGAAAGCCAGATATCATCTTTGAATGGAAAAGATAAAGTAAAATTAAAAATCTTAGGCCACTTCTATATCTTTCTTGTCTGTAGCATGGATGATTGACTATAGTAAAATTTCATTAATGGAATAAATGTAATGTACATATGGCTCAAATAGATGATTTATTGTGTTTTAAAAATTGGCATAAGACCAGTGTACAAAATAGTGTCTCATAGTTCCAAGCAGCTGTGTAATACCAAGAAAAAGCAAAGCACATTTAAATAAATGTCAGACTGTTATTAGGTACATATTTGCAATTACTGTCAATTTACACAAGTTTCTAAGAGAAATTTGTCCTCTTAGTTGTCATATTAGTATTAAATGCTAACACAGTTTGTTGTATTTAATTAGCATCCTATATGATTCAAAGACTTAATAATGGAAAACTAAAATAATCATGTGCCTTTCTATCTTCATCCAAGATGTTTTGTACCACTTAAGCAGTTTACCACTTAACTTTTTACAGGGAAAAAATTTGTTCTTTAAAACATAATTTCTGCATATTTTTTGTTCACTTTGTTCTCAGATCTCATATTATTGGCAGAGGTTATGTAATGCATTAAACCTCTTTTTCTTCTTTTGAAGGCTTCAAAGCTTCCAATGTCCATAATTATAGTGGGGGTAGGACCAGCAGAGTTCGATGGTAAGTGTTCTAGTGGGTTTTCTACATTTTTTTTTTATATTTGCTTACATTTTAGTAATGTGTGGCTTTTCAAACAAATACTGTTCTCTAAAAGAACATTATATGAAGCGAGGAGTGAGTGCTCTTGGCATTTCCAGCTGGATTGATTGATTGATAACTCAGTGTGATTACAAGCTACCATGTGGAGCTGTGTAGCCCCTCAGGCTCTCTGTTCAAGTCAGAACCATATGGGGGCTCAGCATTTACAGTAAAGTAAGTATACTCAAGAAATGTTAAATTTCTTCAACACAAATATTTAGACGCCTCGTGAAGTGTCAGTTGACTGGAAATATTGATCTTACTTGCAGTAATAAAATCTTGAGAAAAATAAATACTTTTGGGGTGGTCTGGGTTAAACAGGGTTTCACTTGGTAACAGGAGAGAGCCCTACTGTGCAGCAGCACTGAGAGAATATTACAGCAGGGGAGAAATTACCAGCTTGTTTACATATTCTTTCTGTGATATTCTGGAACACCATTCTCTATTGCAATAACTAAGCTGCTTCCATTATTTGTATTAATTTATTAACTATGTATCACTGCTCTATGAAGTATAGGCATTCTCTGTGTGTCTGTTCCTCAAAATCCCAAATCCTTTCTTTTTAATTCTAGTACATCTGGTCAGGCAGTATGCCTTCTGTTGTACATGAAATATACTTACTACAGCTAACACAGATGTTTAGGGTTGACTAATGACTGTACATCTTAATTTTTGTACAAATACTCTAAATGTACAAAAAAAAGAGGAAAAATAAGACCAAATTTATTTTATATAAAATTTATTTTATTTAAAATTTATTTTATTTTATTGCAAGCATTATTCTTATGCTGTTTGGGAAGTGGTATATTAGTGATAATTTTAAGTATCTTATTCCATGAAGAAATTGTCCAGGTGAACACTTACACTTCAGATGATTGTATGCCACAATCAATCAGAAAAGACAGTTTATATTTGTAAATGCATATTATGGAAATTTGTGAACTTTGTTTTTACTCCTGAGAATCCCAGCATGGTCCTGTGTTACTTACCATTCTCCTACCCCTCCACTGCATTTTCCCTTTCTCCCTGTTTGTCTAGTCCCTGGATTTGCCCAGGCCCCCTTTCTCAGGGTCAGGATGCGTTCCCTTTGCTGAAGTCGAGATTCTGTCTGTGCTGCAGGATGGAGTTTCCATCTTTGGAGCCGCAGTCCTGGCCTGTGATTCTCAGTGAGATTCACCCTTCAGCTGCATGCCAAGGCTGCAGGCCCTCAGTGCCCAGGAGGACAGAATTTGCTTCCATCTGCAGAAGTGCCTTGCGGAGTGGACACAGCCCCGTGTGTGCCGCGGGTGCGGAGGGAGGGTCTGCAGCAGGCTCTGGGTGTTCAGGCACTGTCCTGACCAGTGCTCAGGGGCCCCTGAAGCTTCAGGTCTGCCCCAGGCACACCAAGCTGCTCCTCTTCAGGTCTCCCTGTCCCTAGATCTCCCAGCCCTGGGGGCTACCTGAGGGGTTCTTAGAAGTCTGAACCTTGGGGAGATGGCACTGACATTTGGCAGAGCTTTACTTAAAGGATGTGAGGATGACTGTAAAGGTCACAACAGGGGCGGTTTGGCCCAGTGTTCTGTGTCTGACATGGCCATGGGCAGTTCCTAGAGAATGTTAGGAACAATCTAAGCAATATGATACTTCCCTGAATACTGTTTTTAGGTTGGAGTTTCCTGGGCAGGATGTGCTTTGTGTCTATTTTGGAAACTTTTTGGTGAAACTTCTTCAAGTACTTGTTCAGTCTCCTGGTCTGAACACATGTACATTTTTGCAACAGCATCATCAGGCAACAAGCTCTGCAGACCTACTGAATTTTTTCTTTGAACAAATGTGCCCTGTTCAGCTTGGCTCCTGAGAGTGTCATTTATACTTTCTAGTCCTTACTTCAGAAGAACTAGGTTTTGAAGTGCTGGTTTCAGTGAATTCAGCCCAGTTTGTAAACCCCTGAGAAGCTCAGTGGGGCACAGCTTTGATTTTCATAGCGTCCACTGAAAGAAGGTTTGTAGAATTGCAGATCCAACATCTGAGCAGTAATCTGAGATACCAAATCCATCCATTTCAACACTGACAAGAGAGCAGGTACATCCTTCTACCTAGAATAATTTCCAGGTATCTGGACAACAGAGCTTTCCTGTATCCTACTCAGAAGATACAAGAAGAATTGCCCAATAAATTTAATATTTATTTTAAGTGCTCCTTTTTTCCTATGCATTAGATATTCTGCTTTTTCAGTATGAATGTGAGTTGTTACCTCTTTGTACTGCATCCTCTGATATCTTCTGTAACAATAGCTGCTGAAGATGAATTCTTCTCCACCTCTGAAAGTGTATATATATATTGCCTTACAAAACCTTACTTGCTGTTTTGAGAGATGAAAGGATAAAAACTTTGTCATAGTCTTTTCTTTTCTGAAAGCGACAATAAAGATAAAAGTATGTATTGTCACCATGAAAAAGTGAAAAACAGCTACAAAACATGATGTATTTTCTGGTGCAAATGACCTTAAAAGAGTTACCTAAAAAAGAATTGTTGGGTTTATTGCTCGAAAGTGTAAGTTGTCTGAACTTTTTCTCAATAAGATGATTTTGTTGTATACCTGAACTCATAGTTTTTTTGTTTTGTTTTTTTTTTAAGCTATGGAAGAACTGGATGGGGATGTAGTAAGGATTTCTTCAAGAGGAAGGTTTGCAGAAAGAGACATTGTGCAGGTGAGAGAGAAAATACATTCTCAGAGAGAGATTTTACTATTCCTCTTTGTTTTGAATTTTCATTTCTGTCTATATTCCTACTTTTCATTTTACCTTAGCACTGACATACTTTATCTTGAGGTGCTTATAACAAGCTCAGAAACTCTCTGTGATACCTCTAAGCCTTTTTATAACACAGAGTAGTGGATCTGCATTTGTTAGGAAATGACCCCTAACCAGCAGGACACTGTTCTAAAGTCTTAGTGTTATACAGACATGGGAGAAGAGTTAGCTGCTGGAAATTTGGAGAAACACAATGTTTCTAGAGAAAATGGTATCTGTCTAAAAGTACATCTTTTATGGAAGGCTTATTTTCCTAGCAGTGGCTGAATACATTTATAAAATAGAGTATTTAAGTTGGAAGGGATCTACAACAGACATCTGGTGCAATTGTGTGGCCACTGAAGTACAGGGCTGACTAAAAATTAGAGCATGTTAATAAGGGCATTGTCCAAATGCCTCTTAAACACTGAGCATCCTTAGAGTCAAACCTCACCTTAGATCTGCCATTTCTTCTTCTTCCTTTGTTCCTTCTATTTGTCGAATTTCATAGTGTTCACTTACTTTTCCTCTTTCTTATTTTCACTTATTTCTCTTCAAGGCAGATTTTTATATTGTTGTTCAGTAGAATATATATATAGAGAGAATAGCTGAGCTATATCAATAGCTCATACTACATGATAATGAAGGTCAGATTGCAGCTGATGAACTTTGGGATATGTATATTTGTTTCCAGTTATATCTGCAGGAACTTAAACTTTTCAAAATGTTTAATGTTACAAAAACTGATACATGAATGTTTAAGGATTGATTGATAGCTGCTGGTGGATGTAATATTTGAATCCAAGGAAGTGTTCAAAACATATATCTGACACTTAATTATATAGTTTGGTTTTATTAGAATACAAAAATAAAGAAAGCTACATAAATATATGAAAATAAAAATGATCAGAACTTTTTTTTCGGTCTTCTTCAGTCTGCTTGCATGCTACATTAAAATTCCCTCTCTATTTGTTTTCTAAATAGGGATCAGAAATGAGAATTAGATGACAGAAGTTAAATTACCCTCATATTCTTTATGGGTATACATTAAAGAAAGCCATGGATTCCTGAATTCTGATAGCTGAAAAAGAAACTTTTTTCATTTTTGCAACATAGAGAGATAACAACTGATGGCAAAGTGACATGCCAAAACTCTTAGAAGAGTAAAAACATGCTGGCTTCTTTGGTCACTGTTGTCAGATAATTATAAAAGTAGGGATGGTGTAAGATCTGAACAGCAGATAAGAAACTGTTTCTCATTTTGTCCAAGCCTCTGTAGTGTTCCTTGGTAGTCCATACTGGGCTGCAGAGGGGCTGTCTGTAATCTCTTGTTCTGGACATGTCACTGCTTCCAACAGCACTGTGTGGGGTGGACCCCAGGACAGTATTCCTGCAGAGCCCTGTGAGCCATGTCAGATTTTTTTAAAGCTAATTCAGGTATCTCTGGCATGCATTACACTCATGTTTACAAGCATTTAAATATAAGCAACATAATTTCTTTAATAACAGCAGCCCTAAAAGCTTCAAAGAGCATAAATGGATAGAGTTCTAATATGTTACAAACAAGATTTGTGAAAATGCTTTGCATCAGAGATTACTAACCTATGCTGAAAAATAGAAAAAGAACTGCAATGAATACCCTTTTATATTTCTTTGGAATTCATTGCATATCAGAATTGTAATAAAACATTTATTTGTTATTAATATATTTTAATCAGAATGTTGCCCCATGCCATATTGACTTACCTGAAGACAGTATTATTTTGTGCTCTTTTTCTGTCTAAATACTAACAAATATTTACTTTATAGACTTAACTAAATAAATAGAGAGGGATTCTGTCAAACCCTCTAAGTTTGGTTTGACCTTTATTTTGAATCTAGCAGGCTAAAACTGATTTGCCTTTATGAAACTAACTACTCAAATATAAAAAGTTTATTTTTTGTGTGTGTATTAGATTAATTAAAATTATCCAGTGATATTAATCTGTCAATTCTAACAGTATTGTCAAATATTTTGATTAAATTAGTACAGGAAAAGTTTGTCTGTTAACAGTGACTCACTGAATGTGTTATATTTACTACTGACTGCTACTCATGTAAAGGCATATTCTTCACTATTTCCTCCTCACTAGTATGTTTTACATATTGTAGGGACTCTGTATTATATGTGTACCAGTTCTTCCTTGGATTTACTTAATTTCTACTCCTTTGTTGTCCTTTTGCTGTTTAAGACATTTTAGCAGAATATTTACTTATAGTGGTGCACCTGTTGTTTCTCCTGAGAATTTTGCATATTACCTTTTTTAATTAAACTCTTAAATTATAGGAAAAGCACTTGACATTCCATCAGTTTCCCTTTGGTTTCCCTTTTACCTTCCACTCCACTGCTCTGCCATCTCCATGTTAGCTGTCCTTGCACATCTCTAGGTTTGTTTACCTGTCCATAGTTCCAGCTCCCCTGACATCTCTGCAGGGTGAGCAGAGGTGAAGAAGAGCCAGATCAGACCATCTATGTTGTATAATTGCATTTCAACAATTACACTGTTGAAATAGCTCCCCTTTGCTACAGAAGAGTGGTCTGAGAGTTCATGTCTGCAGACTAATTGGGTAAGGTGATCTCTCAGGGTGGGACACATGTTCTTTAACTCAGACTGCATGTACTTTTTTTACATAAGGAAAAAATCAAGGAGCCTGGATTGTTTCTTTTTTCTATGCCAGTAGCACAAGATTCTCATTGAGTATTACAAAATCCAAGCCAGGGCTGGGCAGGTAACTGGTTTAGGTGTTGAACATCTGGGTATCACATAACAAGTTATTGTTTGATCCAATCCTTTTTGCTTAGCTTCTTTATGAATTTCTTAGTATCATATTAAAAGTGTTCAGGTGGTTCCTAGTTCTACTGGGCATAATGCAAAATGGTCAAAAAGTTAAGGTCATCCTTTCTGTTTTGTCCACTTCAGAGGCCAAAAAAATCTATTCACCAAGTGCCAGGGTGGAGGCAGCCTGGTGAGCTAAGAATAGCTTTCTGAGACAAAATTAACTTCTTATGTGGAAAGGGTTGAGAGAGAACCCAGATACATCAGTGAAGGGTTGTGTGAAGGGGTTCACCCAAGTGAAAGCACTACACTATTTCTATTAGAAGGCAGATCTATAAAAATCAAGATACAATGTGTATTTATAGAATATATAACATAAAACACAACGTATGTATACATGCATTAAAAATGTGTAAGGTAACATATTCATGTGCTCTACCTGCCTAGGTTAAATTTCTTATTTTTATGTTGTAAGATGTGCTCTGGGTGTCCATAATGACCTGTGTGAGCATCTCTCTTGTTTTGTAGTTTGTGCCATTCCGAGACTACATCGACAGAAGTGGAAACCACGTGTTGAGCATGGCAAGACTTGCTAAAGATGTTTTAGCTGAAATCCCTGAGCAGTTTCTGTCCTACATGAGAGTCAGAGGAATAAAGCCATCACCTGCACCACCACCCTACACCCCCCCAATGCACGTGTTGCAGACTCAGATATGACTGCTCGGAAGTGCTGAGCATTTATCACAAATCTCTGGATGCAGCAGTAGCTTCTGAAAACTTTTTGGAGCTAGAAAAGTTCTCTTCACATACCAAAATTCTCCTATAGTTGCAGAAGCAACTGGAAAGCTTTTGAATGCTAGGAGCAAAATGTTGATGTTCTGGGACTTTTTTTTTTTTTTTAATCCAAACACCCTACTTTTTTGATGTATTTATTGGAGGGGGAAAGCACAAGTCAGGTTTTCAACTCAGAAGATTGGGTCCTCTCTGAATACTGTGTGTATATAAATGTATAGGAATGCTATTACTCTGTATCAATGTTTACATGTTACTATTTTTAAATTTCAGTACTTTTATAACTATTCTTAAGAATAAAAGTTTGGAATATTGACTCACATGTCTTCTAGCTTGCAATAGTTTGTCACAAGATAACAAGAGAAGCAATATCTCTTTGAATGTTTGTCCAGACAAATACAAATGAAAGCTAAGAAAAGGACAAATATATCTATGTGTTTTAAAGAAACTGAAGTGCTTCAGTCAGTGCTCCATTCATCTCATGTATGGAAAATTTCAACTCCTAAATGTGAATAATTGCATATCAGTTATAAGTAACTCCAGATTCTGAGGGGGAGGTATGTGTATTTTTTCAGAGATTCTCCAATTTCTAAGTTTACAGTTTTTTAAACTAACTACTGAAACAAATTAGAATAGTTACTTGCTATAATTAATTAAAGAAAATTACCTCAATCCAGAACTATCAGAGTATTATAGTTGACTCACTGAGCTCCTTAAATCATATCATGCATTCCTTAAAGCACTGGAAATTTTTGCATCAGAAATGCTTTTGAAGTGATTACAGCAGATGTTTTATAATGGACCATTTTAAACTTTAAAAATTTAAAATCTTAACTTTTTTTTTTGTCTAGATTGCCCATTCAAAGGGATGCTGACTCTTAATATTTAGGTTTAATATTGTCATTTAATCACATTTCCATTCAGGGTGCATGATTAATAAAGTTAATTAACTGGTTTAAAAATTGCACAACTATGTTGCTTTGTGCACAATTTTGTGTACAGAACTACCCAAAAACTTTTATTATATGCCTGTTCCTATATAATTATAAAATGGTTTTGCATGTATATTTTGTACAAAATACACAGTTTTGTGAGTTTGTGTCAGATACATTTTACTTAGAACTAATGGCCTTAAATTTCACAAAACTCCTGAAATGATTGTGAATTGCCTTCAAATACTGTTTAAATGAACATTTTAATTTTTTTGTGTCACAGTTGTGATTGTCTTGTATACGTAACTTTTTTTCTTTGCATATAACCTGTTTACTAATTCTGTTTCTTACTACTGTATGTTGTAATGTACAGTATAAAACTAAGGTGCATTTTTTAAGCATGAGAAGTTTTTTGCCAGAAAGCATATCTTCAATATTAATGGCATATAACTATGTAAATGCAGAATCTTCCATTTTTAAATATATTTAACTTCCTTTAACTATTTCATGTGGGAAATTATGTTTTCCAAATAATTATTCTGTTAACAAAAAAGAAAAAAATGTTTTTGGTAAAAAAAAAAAATCTTGTTTTATTTTTATGTTGAAACAGTTTTTACATAAATATGGACTTTAATTTTCTCACCAAAGTATGTATTTCTTAGTGGATTGATGTTGCATGAGTGAAATTTGATACTTGGCAACTGCAAATTTTGATGAAAGTGCATCATAAAGAGTAAGTTTAAATCTACTGAATGATGGTGGTGTTCTCCTTTCATCTTCTATATTTATTTTTTGCACAGACAGTGTTGGCACTTTTGAAAAAACACAAGTTGTACAATGTTTCTGTTGTTTCATTTGATTAGACAAATCTTTATGCTGATATTTGTATTGGTTCCCAGTGAGCCATGTATTCAACATTTCACTGGAAGGCCAGAAACCAGACTTCTTCAGTTGAGAGTAATTATTAGCTCTCATTTAGCCAGTACCTTTTATTAGTTCAAAGATTAATCTCAAAACTAATTTAGCAGTTCATTTAACAAGTGAAATAACTTTTAAAGAAAGGTATTACTCATCAAAATTATTTTGTCTGTCCAGCCTAAGTAGCAGCCTGTTCTCTTCCACCCTGTTGGGTTTTTTCCTTCTGTTTGGTATTGGATTCTAAATATAACATATTTAATGGGAAGAAAATAGCTGTGATAAGTGGACTGAGAATTCTACTGAAAGAGGATCTTGCCAGGCCTGTGAGATTGCCTGTCTGTGTGCTCGATATCCTGATTCTGTAGCCTGCAAGAATCATATTAGTTCTCACTCCAGTTTTGGGATGAGAGAGAATGCTCGGAGCTTGAATTTCCCCAGAAGATCACCTACAGCCATTTTTACTCCTGGCTTTATTCTCAAGAATAATGGAACACAAAGTTCTTATTCTTTCCCAAGAAATGCTAGCTGCTATCAAAAATTACTAACTCACCACGCCTGAAGAGTAGCAGAGGGTATTTATGTTTACAAAAGGTAAAATGTGATGTGTTATGTGACAAATGAGTTGTCCTGAGAAAAACTGTTGGCCTTGACAAAAGCTCTCTTCCACTGGTATCCATCTTAGAACAGATATTTTCTTTGTAATGCATTCAGAAAATTTTCTGGTGAGGCAAACTGCACAAATGTTCCTACAAATGAGGGAGGATGCTGGCTCGTGGAGTCTAATTCAAGACTGACTCTTAGACTTGAGTCAGACTAGTGAGGAATTGTTTGCTAATCTGGAAAAAGAAACCAGTTTGATCTCTGTTACAAAATAGAATTTTGTCATTTTAGGCAAAGATGGAAAGCTATGCAGTAGAATTTACATGGATTTCAAGTCAGCTCAGTGGTCTGCAGAAAGAGTTTGTTGTGTGGTGCCACAGGGAGGTGTCTGAAGGAGATTAAGAGGATTCAGGAAGGTGATATTCTCTGAAAAGTTGCTTTCTGGAAAGCTGGAAATTCTCACCTAAGTAGGAACAGCTGAAATTCACTCCAGGATGCTTAATAAAATGGCTGGCACAAACAGAATGATAAATTATTTATCATCTTTAAGAGCTAATAAAAGGACACATAATGACAAACTACACTAATGCAAGGGAAACCTGGGAGCATAGTAAGAGGCTATTATAATTGTGCCAGAAGTCCTATGAAAAGAAAAATCAACAAGAATAGAAAGAATATGTAGCTATGTATAAATGTAAAAGCAAGATATGTGTGAAAAAGAACGGAAAAACTCAAAAAAATTTATGGCTGCTAAAGCCTAATGAAACCTCTACTAGAAAGGGAAGGAAAGTTAATTATTTAACAGAAGGATGATCATTTAGTCCATTAGGGAAAACCTAAATAATCAGTGTTTTTTTCCTTCAAGCTTCACGGAAGAGGGATGATCATTGAATTAAACAGTCATTAAAAATAAATAAATCTAGACTAAGGTTTACCTCTATCAATGAAAATTTGCTATTAATACACAGTTTTGGAAACAATTTTCTTAAAAAGCAATATAAGGAGCTTCAGGATAAAAAAAGAAACAGCTGCTTCAACAGGCCATTTTAAAAGCAAAGCAGAAGATACTGGCCTTGTTTGAAGTGTTGCCAAGTACTATAAGGCTGGTTAGATGGTTCAGAAAAAAGGCCCAGTCTTCCATCATCAAACTCAAGGAATAGAACAATTGCTGTTCCATAGGGACCTGTCTTGCTTTTGGTACTATTCAGTCATTTCCATTGATGAAGCAACATATAAAATTTTGTTATTAAATTATTGGATTATACCAGCTAGAGATATTTTAATCACTTCCAAAAATGGAATTAAAGCTTGAAATTAATTTATGAATTAGAAAAATTACCTAAGAGAGGAGCAAATCCAATCAGGGCAAATAGGTAAGAGTACTGGAGTAACAAAAACCTGCCTCACAGTTACAGTATTTTTTGGCTGTAAATTCTTTAAAACAGTGTCTGAGGTTATAGTGGATCACAAACCAGATATTGAGGGGAATGTGTCATAGGTGAAAGCACTGAATAATGGCCACCTGAGATAATCCATCCACTTGTTCTCAAAATAATAAGGCCTTGGCTCATGTCCTAGGTCCAGTTCTGAGACTTCAGGTATCGTGTGAATCAACAGGAAAGACTCTCAGAGGACAACTGGGGCACTGAGGACTGCCAGAACAATCTGGGCAAATTATCAGGGAAGATTTCTGTGGGGTCAGCCTCCCTACCAGAGGCTGCCTCTAACTCTCTGGTGAACTATCAGAGCAAGGGTCATGTATGAGAGCAGGAGAAGCCCTTCTGGCTGAATGTGTGTGGGGAAGCAGGTGGATGTATCGCAGCAGAAATGTTTCCAGAAGGACAGACCGTGTCCGTTCCCCTTGTTGGGTTGCTGTTTCATACTGCTCATCTTTTTCATGGGAAATGTCCTCGACTTTTAAACTGGCTTAGAGCACTTGTACACATTTTCTGCAGCCCTCCATGGTGGATTTTTGCTTCTTTGCCACTGAGTTGGTCGGGTATGATTTCAGGTGTTCTTTCCAGCCAGCATTATGCATTGCCATGGGTATGCAAGTGACTGTAGGTGATCGGTATTTTCAAGTTGGCCATCTAAAGAAAGGGTGTTGAGCACCTCAGTTTGGAGCTTATGCCTACAACCAAACCCTTGACAATAATAAATTGGAATTTTTATTTGATGATTTGATTTTGCAAACAATTGAAGGCATTGAAGTGTTCTTACAGATATCCCATCCTGCAGGTGTATGAGTGGTGTGAGACACCTGTCCAGTAATGATGCAGTGTGGACCCTGGGGCAGTGTGTGCCTCAGGTGGTGGGACAACCTTCCCAAGCCACATTGGGCTGTGGCTGTGCACTGAGCAATTCCATCATTTGTGGGTTGCTTTGTTTCCCAGGGAGCAAAAATTCTGCCCAGCCCTGAGAGGAACAAGATTGCCATAATGACTGAGGGGCCTGTGTGTCCCTGTGCCACAGGCTGCTCTGTGGTTTGCTTTGCTTCAGGCTGATGATGGCATCAAAGCAATTGACTGGATGTGCAAAGTGATTAGCACTGAATGCTGTGTTTTAAATTGAGTGGGCCATCAGGACACAATCACCAGCCAGAGGGAATTCGAGAAGCAAATTGTCTCTCTTCCATGAACAAAGGGCTACTGCAGACTGTGGAAAAGATTAAATACTTCCACTGGTACAGGCAGAAAGACCCTGAAAGTACAGGAATGACCAGGCAACCTTGGTGGATGGCTTTCTGTGAGCAGCAGGGAATGGAAAATGTCTACAGGCAGTCAAACCTGGAGGAAAGGAAGAGAGTGCAGCAGGAGTCTCCCATGGCTGTTTCTGGCAAATGTTGTCATTAATGCAGTAAACAAAGGAGTTAGAGGCGACATTTATAAAGTGAATAAAAGTACCATCTCACCAGGATTGCAGGCTGGGAAGCCTGAATAAATTAAAAAATGGTTTTGATGAATTGGAGGGAAAGACAGGGAAAAAAAGGTGGAAATCACTACATTCAGGAGGGAAATAAATAAGCAGAAATGGAATGAAAATAAAAAGATACCTTTATAAGCAGCTGTTTGGGACTTAATAATCTGTGGATTACAGCTGGGCTGAAAACAGAATATGAATCAAATTGTGATACTGCTGCATATAAAGCAAAGATCACCCTGGAAGATGCTGACAGCAGTTGTGTTCATAGGGCAAGAGAGATAATCATTGCTCCAGGCTAAGCTGTGCTGAAGCCTGAGTTTGGCACTGGGTTTAACCTGTGAGGAAAAAAGTAAAGCACTTGGGTGTGTTTCATATGCAGATTACCAGAAGGAGTGAGGTAACTGTGCCTGTGCAAGGGCTGCTGGAATGAGCTGTTCTCAAAGGCCAGCAGTGATGGGTGATGTCATTGGCAGCAAGAGTGGCTTACATGGGCAGACAGACAAACTTCCCAAATTGCCTGGAGGCCCCTTCTAGTGCATCTCTGGGAAATTACATCATCTTTGTCTTAGAAATTTGTTTAGAACACTCTGGAGAGTTGCTAGGGATTCCCTAACTGTACAGCCTCCCTCTGAACAGGGAAATAATACACTAAATAGTTAAATATCCTCCTGAAGCCCCTTTGTCAGTCCTGCAAAGGCAGGCAGCTAATTAAGGAACAAGAAGAAAGGATAATGTAGAGGGAGAGGACTGGAGTGGGTGGGTTGTTAGAAAGGCAGCAGGAGGGCTGAAGAAAGCCCTGGTAAGGTCTTGTCTGAAACACATGTGTGCTTCCAGTCACCTGTTTCCAAAGGAAGGGAATCAAGGGGCTGGTGAAGAGACACTCTTAGGAGACTTGCATTCAGTGGGCAGGCAAGATGACCAGCCCCTGGGTGTGACCAAAGGCTGAGGAGGGAAAAGTCTCAGGGTGGTGAAGGTCAGGTGAGGAGCAGGATACCCAAGCAAATTGATATAAGTGGACGGCAAGATGGGAGTCCCCATCTGCACAGCTGAGGTTTTGACACAAGGTGTTGGAACAGCAGTAAAACTGTCCCATTGATAATTAAGTAGTCACTTCTACAGTCATGACACCTTGGCTTGGTGTACTGGGTCAATTGTTGTTACCAACAAAACCCAGAAATATTCCCTGTAATTCCTTTAAAAGGAACAACACAGAATATGCTGTCGGCTCCTTGAGACTCATAGCACTGGGCTACACTGAAACATGCAGTTCTCTTCAGTAACAAGAGCTGGTATTTGCCTCATATCTCTGATTCACTCACTGATAATAGGCAAATCTCTGCATAAAAGAACTGAAGAATCTTTAAGGGATGTTGGAATAAAGCTATTGTTAGATTAACATTATCAGATGCCCTTAAATCTGTGCTTTGTGTGTTTATCATTTTAAAATTCAGAAATAAATGTCCCCTTGGTGTGGAGGGAAAATCACTTTACAATGCAAGCTGTAATTGCTCTCCCCCACTGATCTTCTGTTTGAGCTCATAGTTTGCTCCTCCAGCTGGAGCTGCAGACATTCACTCTTTTGTTGTAACCATGATAAGTATTTGATAACAAAAACCCTCTGGGTTTAAACATGAGTCATCCTCCTTTTCTCCTATCTAGACCTCCTCAAAACTTGTCTCCTTTCTGTAACTCAGACCTGTAAAAATCTCAGCAAATGCCACCGTGGTAGCCCTACAAAAAGCCTAAAATAAAACTGCTTTTTACCATTTTACTCAGTGATTCAATCAGTAGAACTGACACTATGGAGAAATCACATCTGCTAATGAAATTGGCTGTTTACCTGTTGCTAAGTGCCTTCCAGCATAGGAAGAGGTTTTACAGCATATAAAACCCCAAACCCACACCTCAGTTGCAGACACACCACAGTTGCTTCTGAAGTAGCTTTTCTCATCTTGCTAAGCCTCTTGGAGGAACACAGGTAGGAAGAAGGTGATGCCTCTGTGAGTAGGAAAAACCACTGAATCGCAGCATTTCATTACTGGAGACATGCTGTCAGCTGCACTGCAATACTTCCCACTGTCCCAGAAGAATTAGCAAGAAAAGAAATGCGTTTGAGCACACACCCACGGTATTAGTGAGGGTTTTTCTGGCACTGTTAGGTATTTCACGGTACAGAAGGACTCTAAGTGCTCGTTCATGTGTGCACTGTCATTATCAATAGATCTATTACCTGTTATTGCAAGCAAGTACCAGGCTTCCAAAAACTCTTTTTCACGATGGTAATACCAACTGAAATGTTGCTTTATTTAAAACCTGTTAGACTGAAATAGGAAGAGGAGGATGTTTGAAGTATTGCTGTACTTTGTGGGTAGGTGCTGCCTCCTCTCCTTCCTTTTCCTCCCTCCTCTCCCAACCTCAAGCCAGTACCATAGAGGGGAGCTCCTTCCATTTACCCTCGCCCCAGGCCAGGTGGAGAGAGCCCCGCAGGCAGCCCCCACACACCCCAGCTGTCTGGGACTGATGGAAAGGGACCACGCGAAATAAATGCCGAATTCTGGTGCCACAGAAGTCGCAGAGCACGGGGCAGGAGTCACTTTGCCCGTGGTGTCCCCGCAGCACTTGCAGAGCCAGATGCTGCCCAGGCGGGGATATGCTAAAGGACGCCAAAGGAGCTCGGATCCCGGCCAGCACAGCGCAGAGCCGGCGGGTCCCAGGAGCCGGATGGAGACGTAGGAACAGCTTTTATTATTCCCCTGCCTTTATTATTCCCCTGCCCCGCCTGCGGCGCTCCGCGGCCTGCGGCCCGCGCCACGGGCAGCGCACACGGGCACGGCTCGGCCTCAGAAGGGCGGGACAGTGCTCAGAGCTGAGACTCCTCCCAGGAGCAGCACCGCAAATCTGGTACAAGCCAACCTCTTAAGGTCTTTGTTTCCATGAGTTTTCTCATGGAAAATCCCCTGGAAGGCCAGACTGGAGAAGCAGGGCCGTCAGTGAATCCAGAGGGCTTTGGGAAAGAAGCAGGAAAATACCTACCGGCACCAGGGAGACTTTTTATCAGCAAAAGGGACATTTTTCTTTTCCGAACAGGAGTGGGTAGGTTGCAGCTTGGCCGAGCTCTGCACTGCAGATTAGACACACGCTGCTGCCGTTCCTGCCCAGCTCAGGAGCGCCAGCCCTGCCTGGATGCCGCGGGAGCCTCCCGAGTGCTCGCTGTCCAGCCCAGGGCAGCAGGGCTTTTGTTCGTTTTGCAGAAATAGCTGCGGCAGGTCTGTGTTTAAAATACATAAGCAGGTGCACCAAGCTCTGTGGATGGTCTCTGGGTAAGGCTTCCCAGCTGAAGGCAATGCTCTGCCATTCCAGGCAGGACTCCCCAGAGCAGCTCTGGCTTCAGCACTGCGGGGTGCTCTGCACACGTCTGTGGGTGACCAAAGGCCCAGCTGACTCGGTGGGAGCTCAAATATGTGCTTTTCTCTCCAGAAGCTGCTGCCTTTTGCTGTGTGCTGGACTGCCATGTGCTGTAGGAGTGCAGTGGGGCGGCCAGGGCACCCGGCTGCTGGGTGGCTGTGCCTAGGGCCAGCACGCTCGAGCCCCAGGGACAGCAGCAGGCAGATTTTATTGCGAGATAGGGCTGCAAAGCTGAGTTGCTAACATGGCAGGACAGGGCCTGCTGTGCAGCTCATCAGGCCTGAGAAGACAGCGAGCTCTTCCTGTTGCTGTTCCCTTCTCACTCTTATTACATTACAGACCATCTAAATCGTGATTACTGTAAAGAAAACTAAATGATCCTGTCCTCCAGGTGCCTCATTACGGCATCTGTTAGAAATAAGGCAGTGACAGGTGGAGGAAGCTCCAGACATCTCAATTGCTTTCTAAAATTTGCATGAATTTCATTAGGAGTGGGAGTGCAGGGGTCTGGCCATGCACTGCTTTGCCTTCCCTGCTGGCTTGTGCCTGTGCCCAGGCAGATGTCACAAGAGTTGAGAAGGAGGGAAAAGTCTCTGTATGATTTGAAAACTCTCACACCTGTTTGTTTTAAGTGTGTTCTGTGTTTAAACTCAAATCTGAGCTTCAGCAGAGACTCAGAGCAGGAGCACTTCCCTCTGCTCCCTTTCTTCCTACTGCCATGCTTTCCATCCCTCCCCCTTCATGGCTTGTCCAGCACTTTCTGCTGCACACAGGGCTGCAGTGTGAGAACACTGCAGTGACAGCCACCCCTGTTTCATCATGACCACCCACCTGGGCCCCACAGGCAGGTGCCTGAGGGAGCAAGCCCCACTGGGGGCTTGGTGGGTCCTGGGCAAGGGTGGCAGGGCTGGCAGTGACCTCCTCCAGGACTGCCATCTGGTGCCTTGTGCTGCCTCTGCCCTGGCCCTTAGGGTTGGTTCAGTAGCCCTTCTCCTGGTGTTTAGGGCTTTTTAAAAGACTGAATCACTATGTATGTCCATCAGCTGGACAATCTGTTCTGGGAAGAAGTAATAGCCCTCTTTACCCAGAGCAGCCAGCTGTACCTAAAGTCAGACTCAGCAGGAGTGTAAGTGACACATGGCTGTTCAAAGCCACAAAGGGAGGCATTATTTTTGGGAACACATTTGTTTCCTCCAATATTTCCATCTGGCAGGGGCAGAAGAGTTGGTATCTGAAGCCCCATGTGCCAGGTGCCAGCAGAGCTCCCTAGCCAGGGAGATAGGGCAGGTCTTGCTCTGGCAGTGGGCACAGGCAGCCTGGGAGATAAGAGGGCTTAAACTGTGACCTCACAGATATTTGTTTTAATCCCACTCCTGAGAGGGGTCTCTGACCAGTCAGCCCCCTCCTGAGAGCAAGAAATCCGTGCTGCAGCAGCTGAACAGGAGCTCTTGCCAGGTGGGATATGTGGTAGAGTATTGGATGAGTCAGGCATGAAGCTATTTCTCATTTACACCTGTGTAGCTGCTGAAAACCTTCAGTTAAACCTAAGCAAAACCTGAGCAAAATGTAGGCAGAATCACAGCTTTGATGGTCTTTGTAAAGCACTTTTCTCGCAAGGAAATCGCCGTTTTGCCAGCTGCTGGTAGGAGTTGACAGGAAAAGCAAGAATAACCCCCTGTCCTGTCACATCAAAGAGTGGGAGGCAAATTTCACAAAGATCAAAGGTATGAAATGGGTAAAATTCAATAAGGTAGATCTTACCTGCTGTCAGAAATCACCAGCCTAGCATTTGCCCTCACAAGGAACTGAGAAGAAAACCAAAAGAACCAACACAAAATGAAGGCATTTGTCAAATAGGTGCTTTCAATTAAAAGACCATATAGTGATGATAACCATGAGAAACTGTCTTGTGGTGAGCCTCCTTCCTTGGGCTCTCTGCTGGAAGTCTGTCCTTGTACAGGCTGTCCTAGGATACAGCTCTCTGCAGAGCTGGCAGCCTCAACTGATGACCAATTATCACTGGAGGATCCAGGAGTGATTGCACAGAGTGCCTTGGTCTGCAATGAGCCTCTCCAAGGAAGTGTCCAGGTTTAAATTCAAGCACTTGAAGTAGTGCCATGACAGTGCTCTGTGAAGCTGATGAAAATCTCTTTCAAGTCAAGTGTTGGCTGTGTTGCAAGGAAAGGTTGTCTTGGAGGGTTTCCTCATTGTCATGGCTCTAATGGAAGAAGAAGAACAGAGCAGAGGTGCTGGCACTTGTGTGTGCATGAGCATTCATTTTGGGCTTAGAGGAGGACAAGGGGATTTGCCAAAGGGGCCCAGTTACTGCTGTCATGTCTTTCCCAGATCAGAAGGCAGCCCCACAGCCAGAGGATTGGCTGCCAGAGCAGTGCTGGGCTGGTGGCTGGGTGTGTGTGGAGTCGGAGTGGTGGCAATGGCTGCATGGCAGGGATGTGGGGAGTGGGTAGAGGAACAGCACAGGATGGGTGTGCAGCCCTGCTGTGTCACCACTGGGCACAACCACACTGGTGACACCACTGGACAATGCTGTAGATGCCCTTGCCCAGCAACCCCAGCCTGTGGAAGAGCAAGTGGCCATGAGGAGCTCCCTGAAGGAGATCCTGTGGAAATACTAGAAATTCTTTGCAGTGGCATGGAAAGGAACTGAGCACAGCCTGGTTCCCAAAAGGAAGAGCAAGGCTGTGAAGAGAATATTAAAGGGATAAAACTGATGAGTTGTCACTGACCTAAAGCCAGTAGTAGGGAAGCTGCTGTAACATTGGGTCATTCTCCTGCAACCTGGTTTCCAGCCAGGTATGTGTCCCTTCTGCAAGGGCAGAAGATAGCCAGCTGAGAAGCAGATGGCTTGGGAAGAGCAGAGAGCTGTTTAGGGAATTAAAATTTCATTATTATTTTGTTATTTTATTATTTTCTTTCTATCTTTCAGCATAACTGTGCTTTGCTGGAATCAATACTAACCTCAAAGAAAAGAAGTGTTTGTGAGTGGAGGGGCAGCTGGCAAGCTGAGCAGAAAGTGCTGCAGAACTAATAATGAACATGGGCATCCTGACCCTGGTAGGCACGAAACCATGGGACCAGCAAACTGAGGTATGACAGCCTTTGTTAGGAAGAATTCATGCAGGACTGTCGTTGTGCAGGGTTGCTAGAGAAACATGAAATATTATGGTTGTTGCTATTTTTAGCTTAAGGCAAAAAGGTATATAAGCTATGCTGTGGAATCAATAAATTGGCTTTTGTCTGCACAAAGCAGAGCCCTGTCTCTCAATTGCCATCATTTGTGTATTGATTACATATTTTAGTTTATTTATTTGAACTTTACATATTTATCTATAAAAATAAATAGGCATGGGCTGTTCTAATAAGTGCATTTTAAGGTTGGTGGAGAGTTCAGTAAGTCAGCAGTTGGTTTTTATCAAACTGATCATGTCAGTGCCACTACTTTTTTATAACCAGATCTGAAAGGAAGATTGTGTACAAAATATTTCCCCTGGCAGCATTGCTTGCTCCAGCCTAGGAGATATAAGGCTGCACTCCTCATATAGAAAAAGTCCCATCATTTTCTTAATTAAGAATAAATAAAAAAAAAAGACAAAAGAGCCTTCTTTGATCTGATTAAGTGGATAATAAACACACAGGCTACCCTTAAGCACAACTGCTTATTAAACCCTTGGATGTGGATTAAACAGGCTGAAGAAAATTTTAATACATAAATGTGGGACTGATCTACTAAACAGCCAAAAAACTATCCCTAATTGGGAAGATTCTGCACAAGGGAAAACAGAGTCCAAAGGGAAAATACATCATTTCTGTAAACAGCAATTTGCATCAGGGCCAAGCAACTGGGGACAGGTGGCTTGGGCTGAGGATGTGTCTTCAGTGCTGTGGTGGGGAGGCACCCCCAGGCACCAGGAGCAAGCCTGGAGGAGCTGTTGTGGGCAGGGCTCTGGGGGCTCTACAGCCCAGAGGTTTGGGCAGCAGGAGAGGGGAAAGGAGAGCTCAGCATTTTCACTGCCCAGCAGTGGGACTGCCAGCAGCATCCTTCTACTCTCCACTCACAGGGATGACTTTCTAGGGTCAAGACTGGCTTTGTAATATTTGGAGGAGTTCAGGTGGCAGCATAAAAATAATTGGATTTCAGTCAGAAAAGAGACCTCCTTCACTAATTTGTCCCTTGGTGTAGCATTTCTTTGTGCAAGTGTGATGTGTCTAAACCTTGCAAACCGAAGATCTCAGCAGTGTTTATCTGCTTGCAGCACACTGCTTTGCCACTCACCCAGAAGTATTTAATAGGCTTGGATGCACCAGCAAGCTCTTTGCCCTATTCCTGACAGTTCTCTTTCATTCCCAAACTCCAGCACTCAGCCCTGCCCGCCTTTCAGGTCCTGCTGTCCCATTTTTAAGCATGAGTGTGGCAGATGTCCCTGGCACCAGCAGTTGCTGTCCTGATACAGCTGTCAGTAAGTGCAGCACTGAGAGGCTCCTGAGTCTGCACCAGTAGTGCCATGGGTCACACTGGACAGTGGTGAGTTTGAAGGCAGTCTTGGCAGGCTCCTGGCCAGAGGGGTGCACACCAAAACCTCCTACAACTACAGTTACATGACAAGACTTAGCTCTCACCTAGCTGGATGCAAGATAGTGTTGCATGTTTCCAAGTGCTGGGAAAACAGCATTAGTTTTCCTTTCAATTACTAAACATTTTTTTATTTATTCTTTTAATGAATGAACTTCAACAGCAAAAGTCTTAGAGGATGTGGGATAACTGATCAGATACAAACCCAAACCAATGACTTTGTGTAATTTATTCCAAAGCCTATTGCAAGGACATTAGCCAGGACAGATCAGTTGGGAAAACTTTATTTTTCATCCAGGCAACAGCTAATACTCCCAAAGAAAGTACTGTCTTGTTCTTCTCTGGATATTGCATCTCCTAATTAGTGTAATCTATTTTGTCTGCTCTGTTTGATTTTTCACCCACAGAGGCTGCAAAGCTTCTGCTCTTTAACTTGGGCTTGTGGTTACCTCCCCTGGGTAGCAGTGAGGCCTCTGTGCCACACAGACTCCTCTTTGTAGGAGCTTGGAAGGGCAAGGGGAGCACTGTAACTCACTGCCTGCTTCCCTTACCTCCCTGTCAGGAGAAAAGGGTGAGGGGACAATCCCCACTGAGAGCAGGTGGATGCCAAGGCAGAGCAGGGCTCAGACACAGGACATGGCTCTAAATATGTACCACATTCCTTACAGTATCTTGGCTACTCTGTGTCCTGAAGTTTCCACTTTGCCCTCAGTGAAGCACTGGAGAAAGCACTGTTACCATTTCCATTTAGGTCTGTGCCTTTGTGGCACATCCTCCTTGGTGTGAGAGGCAGTCCTGTCCATTTGGAGGTACAAGGACAAAGCTCAGGTGATGCTGTAAGAGCTTTCCATATGGCTTCCATTCCTGGTAGGACAGTTGTTAAAAGAAACAAAGAGTGTTCTCTTCCTTCACTGTTCATGTTGCCTTCATTTCTTGTACATGTCCCTTTTGTGCTTCATCTTACAGTCATGTCCTATTTTCAGCTCACAGCTCTTCCATCTCTTTATTCTCCCTCCTTTCTTGGTTCATCCACAGTTAAAAAAAAAAAATCTGAGGCAAGATCTCACTTTTTGGTTAAAAATGTTTCAACCAGAGGAAACAGTCTGAATGGTTGCAGAGGCTCACAGGCTGTGTGGGGAAGTGAGCTGGCAATGCAGAGCAGTCCAGGTATTGCTGGCATGACTCAGAGCTCAGCTCTAGATCAGCACTGCCCTGACCAAAATCATCCAGGCCAACTCAAACCCTACATGTTTTGCAGAGAGGAGAGTGGATCTCCTTTGAACAGTCAGCCTTTCTCCTGGCAACATTCTCAGCTGGGTATTACCTTGAGAAATCTGATGTCACCTGAGCAGGAGTTTGGAGCTGCTGTCATCCAGGAGACCCTTCCATCACAAAACCCTCTTTGAAAACATGATCTTGGGGAAATGGAGCCTGTGGAAGTGAGTGCCAGGAAGGGAGTGACTTGATGTACAATCTCAGAACAATCTCCTGGTGCATTCAACTCTGTGTTCCCTGCTGAATACACAGGACCGTGCTGCTTTAGAAAAAGCAGAGCAAGGATGATAAGAGAGTATTTGCTTCAGCACAATGATGGAATCCCCCAGAGAGTGGCCCCTGGATGGACTTCCAAGAAATAACTGGGATATTTCATAATTCCAGTGTCATCTTGGCAAGTCCTGCTTGTGGAGATGGATATCTCCACATGGATATGTCTCTGGGCACCATGGCTGCTCACACAGTTCCTCACCTGTGTGGGTTGCATGGCAGCCAGAGCTGCTGAGGTTCCATCTGTGCCACAACACTTCGGAGCCTTGTTGTGCTGCAGGAGGCAGATTTAGGGTGGAGCAGTGGTGTCTGGTACAACAGGAACACATCCCTTGCACCTACCAGAGCAGCAGCATCCCCATTTTCCAGGCTGGCAAAGGGATCTGCTCCCAAACTCTCTTCTGTGCATTTGAGAAAATCTGCTTGACAGCATCTAAGAGGCAGGGAGGAGCACTTAAGAGGATAATACATGGAGATTGCTCTATGTGTATCAGCCAAATATAAGAAACCCTCATGGGGTACATTCTCCAAATTCCCTCCCCTGGAAGCTCTTCACAAGGCAGTTGAGCCTGCCAAATGCAGCTCTGACACCACCATGGTAAGCACAAGGCCTGGGCTGGGGATGGTTTGAGATAACAGTGTTGTGACTCTCTGGAGCAATCTCCAGTGATGAATGCCTCTGCTGCTGCAGCTGGGAAAGATGAGTGGTTTCAAGGTGTACCTGTTTAGTTATGTCCCACCTGGAGGTCATGGAGCTCTGGTGACTCCTGGGTTCTTGCAGTCCTTGTCATAGACTGAGCACTGGGTAACCTGAGCACTGGAGTGGGACCAGCTTGCCATCTTCACAGACCACATTCAAATCTGATGCCCATCTTCTCTCCTATTCTAAAACTGTGCATTTCATCCAGGGAATGGCAAAGGAAGAAATTCAGTATTACCTTTGCATCATGTATGGGAAAACTCACATATATTATCATATATGATTTGGAGTTCTAATGGGGATCAAGAGCAGGTTGAGACAGCAAGTCTGGGGTGCACAGATGTTGAAAAGTGTAATTCCTTGTATACCAAGAAGATGAGATACAGCAGATGTGTCAGAGCCAGTTGCATTTAACTGCCTTGCTCATTTGGTTTCACAGGGAATCCTCAATTCCTAGAATGAGCTAGATTATTTTTAACTGTTTTAAGAATGAATTTCAGGTACACAACTCCTCTTTTCTTGTAAATCCTTAATACATGCAAACAAGCAGCCAAATGTTTTTGACATGGTTACAGAGGTAATAGTTACATTAGTTATTTAGAAGGTGACTTTGGAAAAATACTGAGAGGAAATGGCTTTAGCAGCAACACTTCGAACATTTCAGCTGTCTTACTTCAGCTTCACTATTTCTATTTTTAAAAAAAATGCTATTAAAACGGCCTTTTGTTCTTTTGCTTTTTTGTTCTTTCCTTGTCAGGTTTGCTCAGATTACAAGTCAAAACAAAGCTTTTTTTTCTGTTCCGTGGTGTAGATTTACTGTCAGAAAAAAAATTGGCCTTCCTTTTGTTATAAATACTGTAACAGATAACAGGCAGATGGTAATAAACCATGTTGAATTTCCAATATCTTGCTGGTGGTGCAAGACCCTCAGCTCTGTCTGCAGAGTCAGGAGTCACCCAGGAGTGGAAAGGTGTCAGGTGAGACCCTGCTGTGCTGGGTTTGGCCATCCCATACATTTCAGCTTGACAGCTGGTTCTTGGCTCATTTGCTGAGCCTCGTGGGCAGGGCCAGATTTAATCTCACTGTCAGCCAAGAAGGACTTAGGAATTATCTTTTCTTCACCAGTGATATTAGACACTGAAAGAATACATTTCTGTGTTTGGCTGCCTTGAAGAGCAGTGTCTCTGTGGCAGCAGGAGCTCTTCCCAGAGATGCAGAGATGAGGATGACTCTACCAACAGTGACTCCTGGAGAGTATTTGCCAAAGCTCCAGCTGGAGCAGGGGTCCTTTCTTGTCTTCTTTCCACCCCTAGAACTGTCTGTCAGGAGTTCCTATAAGAGACATTACTGTCGTAGTAAAATGACTTAATGATCTGCATTTAACATAGATCAGAGTAATTCTCATAACAGTGCCTAGGACAACCTCAACAGGTGAAGGCTGAAGTGTCCTGTATTTCTCAGAAGACAGATTAAAAATCTTTACACAAAGAAGAAGTGCTCTGTCACTGCTCCCAACTACAGCCATGGCCTCCTGAAATCCTGACACCCAGTATTGGTTCCAGCTCAAGGCCAGAGCTTTCTGAATGCTGGTCAATCTGCCTCTGACAGTGAGTGCAGGTGTTTGCTGTGCTGCTTTCTGATGCCTCACACAAGGCAGATCCTTTGTCTTAAGGAGGAGTCCTTTACTGGAGCACGTGAGAAACGTCCATCAGCTGGACCTGCTATAAGTTCATGTGACTTCTCCTCCAAACCACCTTCCCTGCCAGAGACACTGCCAAGAAACAGAGAACAGAAGAGTGTTTGGGAACAGATTCTTTCCCCAGTCTGGAAAAGGGCAATTCTGCTGCTCTAGCACATGTGGGACATGTGGCAGAATGTGGTACCAGATCCCAGTGCTCCTCTTCCCTGCTGCTCCAACACGAGCACGTCAAGCTCTCCAGGTGATGTCAACAAACATGTATCCTCTAAGCATATGAGGCACAAACCCACTGCAATTCAGGACTTCTGTCTGCCTCTCTGCCCAAGGAGTTGGGTGGCTCCTGGGTGAGCACCAGCTGAAGTTTGGTCACACACAGGGAAGCAGGGTCATACATCCTTTAGCATCTGGATATGAAGACAGACCTTGAACAGCAGCTTCCCAATCCATTTGTGTCTACAACAGCTCTTGCTGTTGCTGAAATCCAGCACACCAGCTCTAGATTACCCAGGCTGTGAAGCAGTGAACTGACTTGGGACACTCAGAGGTTAAAATGCAAGCAGAGCATTAAGGTGGTTGCAGACAGGAGCATAAACTCAAAACCAGCCCTACAAGTCTGTGAGGGAGATACCAACTGTCTGGTCTTCCCTTCAGCATGGACAACATCACAGCACTTTCCTGTGGATTTCCCTGTGATAATTGATTTTTCAACTAGACAAAATTATTTCCAAAGTATGCAAACCTGAGCAGGGAAAAAAAAAAAGCCAGTAAAGGAGAATTCCCCTATAGACTTAAAGACCAGAAAAGAAATTCAAACAATTCACCTCTCCAGAAGGGGACACCTCATCTTCAATTACACAGAGTATTCCATCATCCCAGCCCAGCTATTTTACTGATGAATTACTCTGCTGAAAGTTTTTGTTTTCCTGCTAGCTTAAATTTATCCAGGATCAGCTTCCAGTCATTAGAGTCCCATTTTAATGTCATTGCACAAATTGATGGTACGTATCTTCTAGATTCTTGTTCCTTAGGCCTCCCCCTGGATCTCAAAAATTTTAATGCCAAAATATAATTTGTTCTCATTAGCAGCATCTTGGGACTGCTGTGTGAAGGGACTGAGAAAGTTGGATGTATTAGCCTAAGACACAGAAGAGGATGCAGCAGTAAGCATAAAGCAATAAGTGCTGGAAGGAAGATAAATCAGGTACTTCTGTGAGCCTTTTCCCCCAAGAACAGGGTGATACAGTGAAAGAGCATAATGCAAGCCCTGTCCAAATTAAAAGTGATAATATAAAATAGGCCTGACAGGCTAGATGGTAAATCTTTGCAGCTCACTGCTCCCAAAGTGCTATCAAGACTTTGCCTGCAGCCTGAGCCCCACTGTCCCCAGAAGGGTGATGGCTGCTTTGGCCCCTCACCAAAGCACAGGACAGTCCATGCAGGAGGAGGGAATGGTCCTTCAGGCCTGTGCTGCTGGAACCACCCCTACCCTTGAGCTGCACTGTGATCTCAGAAATGCTCGTGAGGCCTCGGCCTTGATGCCCAGCACCTGCTTTTGCCAATACCTTTGCTGGTGATTCTTTGAGCAACCTAAGACTGTTGTAACAGGGCCCCACTGACTGACAAGCATGGGGGATTTTTGTGAGGACTCCATTAACCTTAGACCTTTTTTTTCAGGATGACATTTTTGGGTTTGGATCTTGCCAAATGTTGCACTAAATGGTCTATTCCTGTCCTATCTTTGTGCCACCAGTCAACTGTTAACACAATTTTCACATTTGTAATTAGCCATGGACAGCACAGCTTTTCCTTCCCCTCTCAAGGCTAGCTTAAAATTGCTGATTGAATCTGTTTCAATCTCTTTCTGGGATCCCAAAGCCCTGTAAGCTGTCCTTAGGACTGTAATGGATCAAGGAGCACAGACCACTTATTAGTAAAACAACTGTGAAGCTTTCAACTAAAGACCTTAGATCACACTCCACAGATTTTGCTCTCTCTCTCAGCTCTCAGTCCCATCATGTCAAACTGGTCTCACCAGCAGTCCAACATCCAGGGATAAAAGAGCTCAGGGCTGATGGAGAACTACCAAAACTAATGTCCTTCTGGGCAAAGAAGAAAGACAACAAAGAGTAGAAGAAAATCAAATGTAGGAGAGTGCTTGCATGATAGGATATTCTGCTGTATTGGGTTACTGCCTACCTCTTTAAAGAGAAATTGTTGGCTGGGATATTTGGAGCATGAACACTTTTACAAGATCATTATTACCAACCTGAGTATTCATTTGGCTCAAACCTCCAGGGAGAGGGAGCTGCTGGGAGAGCTCCGAACACCAGGACTGGGACAGACCGTGGAGAGAATGGGGCCTGCCTTACTTCTTATATGAGTGGCCTCACTTTTCAGGGCAGCCAACAGGTTTTCTGGACCCTGCACACCTCCAAAGATCAATTTCTTTGGCAATGAAATTTGCATGTCTGTAGCACAGTAGTAATCAATGACTGCTAATAACAGCATCAAGGGGCCACTTCTGGGCTCTACAGCGGCACACAGGCTGCAAATTAGCACAACCATGCCAAAATTATCATTTACAAGGCCTTCAAATATTGACAGGTTTTTATCTTGTCTCATTTCATCTAAGTCTATTTGCTGTATGAAGAGGGCATAGTTCATTTTTGATCAATTTTGTTTGTTCTTTCCCAAAGAAGCTTTTCTTATAAGTCACATAATACTTCTGAAGACAGGAAAAAATACACATAGAGGCAGGAGGCGTTGGAACTGAAGCCAGCTATGAAGGAATCAAAGGATTCATCTGCCTTAATGTTAGAAGTCTGTGGTGCAAATATCTATAGATGGGCCCATCACCTGAGCTCCCTTTCTTGTGAAGAGTGAGAAATGGGCTCTCACGGGGTGTGACTCAGCTGGACTATTTCCGGCAGCTTCATTAGAATGAAGGGAGTTTTCACAGAGGCTGTGCCTGTTTCTCTGGTGACTATAAAGGAAGGACAGCTCAGATGTGGGCATTTACACACACAGACTGTGGTTGCCCTCTGACACCTCTGGGTCTTTCATCCCTATTGGGACAGACTCTGTCATTCTCTTTCATCTCCAATTCTAGTTTAAAAATCGTGACTCTTAAACCGACCATCCCAATAATGTAAGAGGATTAAACCTTTCCTGCAGGTGCATGAAGATGTGAGCTAAGCTGCAGGATGAAGGGCCCAGGGCAAAGTGAGATGCTGTGTCTGCTTACAAGGCTGGATCTGTTCGTTGTGCAGCTCACTGGGCTCTACCTCTGCCTGCAGGCAGCAATATTACAGAATCAAAAAACTGTTGATGGGAAAAGGCCTTTAAGATTGTCAGGTCCAACTGTTAACCCACTCCTGGAAAATCCACCACTAAACTGTGTCCCTAAGTGCCACATCTACATGTCTTTTAAATGCCTCCATGTATTGTGGTTTCACTACTTCCCTGAGTAACCTGCTCCAGTGCTTGATAATCTTTCCAGTGAAGAATTTTTTCCTACTACCNTGTGGGCATTTACACACACAGACTGTGGTTGCCCTCTGACACCTCTGGGTCTTTCATCCCTATTGGGACAGACTCTGTCATTCTCTTTCATCTCCAATTCTAGTTTAAAAATCGTGACTCTTAAACCGACCATCCCAATAATGTAAGAGGATTAAACCTTTCCTGCAGGTGCATGAAGATGTGAGCTAAGCTGCAGGATGAAGGGCCCAGGGCAAAGTGAGATGCTGTGTCTGCTTACAAGGCTGGATCTGTTCGTTGTGCAGCTCACTGGGCTCTACCTCTGCCTGCAGGCAGCAATATTACAGAATCAAAAAACTGTTGATGGGAAAAGGCCTTTAAGATTGTCAGGTCCAACTGTTAACCCACTCCTGGAAAATCCACCACTAAACTGTGTCCCTAAGTGCCACATCTACATGTCTTTTAAATGCCTCCATGTATTGTGGTTTCACTACTTCCCTGAGTAACCTGCTCCAGTGCTTGATAATCTTTCCAGTGAAGAATTTTTTCCTACTACCCAATCTAAACCTCCCTGGGTACAACTTGAGACCATTTCCTCTGATCCCATCACTTGTTACCTGGGAGAAAGACACCAACACCCACCTGGCCACAACCTCCTCTCAAGCAGTTGTAGAGAAAAACAAGGTCTCCCCTGTTGCTCCTTTTCTCCAGGCTGAACACCTCCAGCTCCCTCAGCTGCTCCTCACCAGACTTGTGCTCCAGACCCTTCCCCAGCTCTGCTGCCCTTCTTTGGACACATTCCAGCACCTCAGTTCCTGTCTTGTAGTGATGGGCTCAAAACTGATCTCAGGGGAATGATGCCTGTCCTAGTCCTGCTGGCCACATTTTTGCTGATACAAACAGCACTGTGGACTGTAAAGCTGGAGGCAGTAAACCCTGAAAACAAAGTCAAACCTTTTAAAATAGTTTGATAAAAACTTCTGCCTCTCTCAGTTTTTCAAATGTCATTCTCTTTGTATTATCAACACATTTGGTCTCCAGTCTTGCAGAAAAATTAATTGTATGATCTGATTATATATGCACACAGCAAAAAGTACACAAATGCCTTGTGAAAATGAGTTAGAAATTCCCAAAGCAAAATGAAAAACTTAAAATATTGAAGAAAACAAGAAGTACTATACCCTTGGTGTGTGACATTAAGAAAAAGATGTTTACTTGGTGATGAAGCAGAAGTACTTCTTTCCCTTTCAGGTCATCTTTAAAGATGTTCTAAACTGATTTAGTTGTGTTTAATCAACTGAAATTGAGAGAGGTCAAAAATCTAAGCAAGAAAATTTGCTGTGCTGAAGATCTTAATAGAAGATAATTGTTTAATAACAGGAGGCAGTAATTTGCAATATTCCTCCAATATATTTCCTTTTAGTCCTCACTGCCTCAGTGCATCTAGAATATTTACTCTTTATCCTACTATCTTTGTTTTCCTCGTACAACTTTATTCTTTCATACAATTTCTGCACACCTGTACTTCCCTATTTTGTTATTCTTTGATATCATTATTCAGCACCCAAAAGCTCTGCTTTTTGATTGGTACATCTCTGGAGAAAATACAGTGTCTTTCTCTGCAGCAGACAGTCCCCAGGGATTTAGCATTGCTTGGGGACTTTCACATTTCTTGGGCAGGAGAGTGTTACTCCTCCTTTCTCTTCTATATCCACCAAACAAAACCACTGATCTCCAGCCTTGATCATGTAAGCACAGAACTCATGTCATTACAAAACACAGAGCCCAAAATCCTCTGAGAAGATTGTATAGTTCAACTCCAATACATCTGTAAGAAAGGTATCTATGAAAATGTTAATAGACTTAAAAGCACTGGGAGGCAATTTGACATACTTCCAGGAGAAAACAGCAGCGTTACCACACAAGCATCAGGGAAGATAAGATACTTTGCCATGGTTACAAATACAAGGACAATAAATATGTCTGATCCTTTTCCAAGAAAATGGGAGAAAAATAACTGGCAAGGTGCCCTCTTCTAAAACCAATTTCAATATATAAAGGAGCCTGTGAAAAGGATTCTGACTAATACACTGCCAGGCAGGGAGAAGGAACAACCATTTCTGAATGTAAGAGGCATTGAAAGTGTAACCAGAAATAAAATGAAAGTTCCTTTTTAGCTTTTTAAGAGCGAGACCAACCCAATAAAACTGATAATGCCCACTGATTTCAAATCTGCATTTTGTATCACTGAACAAACTCACTTGACACCATCCAGGAGCAACTTCTCTGCTGATGTGACCCAGAAATTGTAACTTTGGCCACCTAATTGCCTTCTGCCTGGGAGCTGGAGATTCAGCTGCAGGCAGTGCAGATGTTGCAGAGAGGTCACATCTCCTGAGGAGGAGCCAGCAGGCATTTTCCTCTGAAGAGTCTGGACTCAATTCCTGCAAAGAGATGTTTATAACAAGGTTTTCTTTAGAAGCAGGTAATTTCCTTCACAGTTTCCTCTTGGTACATGCAGAGGAGATTGTGGTAACTGTGTTGTGGCAAGCTGACACTGGTATAGAGCTACTTGCAAGTAGCTGTCATACCTACTGATAAACCCTGATTCACGTGCTGTTTTCAGTCACCTGCACTCAGTTTAAGCCAAAAGTAGAGGCTGAGAGGCTCTCTTTCCCTGTGTGCTCCCTGATTCCTTGTGTGTGATAGGCTGTAATTCTCCCCAGGGCCTTCAGTCTTGTCTGCTCCAGCACATTAGGGACAGTTTAAGACAGCTGAGAAAAAACGAGGACACCCCTGCCAGTCCTCTCAGCTCAGCTCTTTGTGACACGGCCAGACACCTGTTCTGTTCAGGTAAATGGGGTAGTCACTGTCCCAGGCTGGTGCTTCTGGCTCTCTGCAGATTTAGGGGAACAATGGTACATTTTTCAGAGTGCTCCACATTTGTCTTGCAGACAAAAAGATCCAGAAACATCATTTGTCTTATGCAAAAGGTGTGGGAAGAAATTCCCCACGACACTTAGGGCAGCAAGGTGCCTGACACCCATTTTTATAATGGGGAAAAGGCTTTTCATTTTCAGATTCCCCAGCTGAGCATCGTGGGCCAGGCACAGCTAACAGGTATTTTAGGCCCTCTTGTTGAATTAGTTGCAATGGTTAAAGTGATTAAAAGTAGCATCTGTGATGGGGATAGCTCATAACAACCTCTAGGTCAGAGCATCTGAGCAGCTGCCTCTTTCCAACAGCCGTGTGGTGCTGGGCTGTCCCGAGCTCCCTCCAGCCCCTCCACAGCTCCAGCTGAGCAGGCAAGCCAGAGCCACATCTGCCCAAACACAAACAGGGTGCCTGGAGCAGTTGCTCCAGCACTGGCTCTCCCTCAGCTTCCTGCAGCTGGCAGGCAGCAGAGATGCAGCCACCAGCACTGAGGATGCAGTGTCTGAGCATCATCGAGAGCTGTCCTGCCAGAGGGACTGAAAGAAAATAAATGTGATGGTACTTCCCTGCTTTCCAGTGCAAAACCAGAAAGGGGACAGGTTTCTAAGGAGTCCTGTTACTGCTTTCATTTTAACTCAGCTGCCTGATTTCCATCAGGGGTACTGGGGAGCTCTTCTCCAAAGCACAGGAGAGTTTAAAGAATCCAGAATCCTGAATCCTATTTCAGCAGCCGAGTGCCATAGATATTAATCTAGTCATATGCAAAAAGGTGGGATGCAATTTTTGTTGGTTTTGTTGTTGTTGTTTTAATACATCTCCCATTGGAAATCTGCAGCTTGCACAGCAAATCTGGGGTGAGGTTCATCATCTGACACAAAGGCAATTGCCAGGATTTTTTTTGACTAAGTGCCAGGTGCCATTGTAGGAGGGAACATGAGCCTCACTTGCTCAGGGGCACTCATTTGCAGTTGTAAATAGTGCCGTGTTTGGAAGCAGTTCAGAGTACAGCTGCTATCAGACACCCTCAATATTGGCTGTTCAGTGCCAGAGACACAGTGATTGTGTGAGTGCTTGGAGCAGCAGGGGTGAGAAATGCTGGGAATTCATCTCCGTGCAATTCCTCTACAAGTAAAATCTCACCTGTAGCCTCTGATCACTCTACTTTCCTGTTATCCATCGATCTTAAATGTCTCACATATTTGACCTCATTTATATAGGCATCTATCCCAGAAATAATTCCCTTATAGTGAGTGCAGGATTGTGTGTTCTGAGGTCAAGAGCAGCAAGATAGCAATTACAGAGATAATTGTTTTTAATGCAGTTTTCACCTACAGAGTCCCATTAAAATGTTCTCTGCAGAAGAACAGAAAGGAACGATGTTTTAATATTAGGTTTACAAGAAACACTTTATTTCTCCTTTATTATATCCAAGTTCCTTGACAGCGACCATGAATTAATGTTCACATTGTGCAGTCTGATTTTTTTTTTGTGAAGCAGGCTTTGCTCACTTCATTTGAATACTGAAACTTGAAAAACACTGACAGTGTTTATGGTAATTAAAATCAATTGAAGGACACTGTTCAGTACTCTCTAGATAGGATTAAAATTCCTTTTGTGTCTCTTAACCCTCAGCTAGAAGGAAAGGCCAGAGTGTTAAGACCTGTTAGAGCAGGATGCATATAAACTATTTTTTCCTCCATCATTTTATTGATGGTGTTTGACAATCCCCTGACTTAATTGTATGTCCTGCAACAGCTTTTGTCTCAGTGTCACCTACATCCACATTGAACTGGTCCTATTTTGTTTAATTCTTTAGTGTCACCAGGAACAGCACTGGTCAGGTCACCTGCAACCACGATCCTGCTTGTCCCCACACCAGAGAGGGGAAGCAGCTCCTCCCGTGCCGGCCACTCAGTGGTGCCAGGGGACCTGGTGGGGACCTGCCAGGCCTGAGATCGGGGCAGGGGGATCCCCCCTGCACATTCTGGAGCAGGGAAACGGCCCTGGCCCCTTCAAAGTCACTCCCACACATCAGCTGTTGAAGGAATCAAAGAGCTGCCACTGTCCCTTGTGGCTATCTTGGTAACACCCACTCTGCAGGGCAGGAGTGGTGCCTGGAGCAGCTTGCCACAGGCTCATTACCAGAGAAGCACCTTTCCCCCACTCCCTAGGGACAGGCTGGGCCATGCATCAGCGTGGGGTGTTGGTCTGACCACTCCTGCTGTCCTTTCCCAGGCGATGGCTGCACATCCCCACAGCCTGTTGTCCTAGAGGGTAACAGCCCCTTCTCATCTCTCCCACCTGTTATTCCTAAAGGGCCTGTATCCTTCCATTCCAACAGTCCAGTCCCACCAGCCATCCCATCACATCTGCAAGATGCCAATGAGATCACAGCCCAAAGCCATCGATACACACTATTAGTGTATGATGAATCTACAGTGGCTATTCCTTGTATATTTGATATATTTGAAGCACTTAAAAGCAGGATGGTTTTCGTTTCAATACCTCTTCTGAGATTCAGAAATAAGCCAAATGATGTGCATTTACCAGAGGCTCCTTTTGCCTCTTCTTAGCAAGAGATACAATCTTCTTTTATGTGCTTTCTTGGTTCTTCACTTCTACTCTGAAATTTTACATGTATTTCTCAAAGTATCCTTGGAGACCATCCAACTTTCAAATTCCATGAGGTTCCAACAATTGGAAAGTATTTTATGTATTGCTGTACTTTCTAACATCTTTCACATATCTGTTCTTTTAATCTGAGTTTGAACCATTTCCTCTCTGTTAGAGTAGCTGTTCAATCACTACCACAGCATCTTGTAACAACTGGCTCAAAAGAAGCATTCTGTCTCCTTGGTATTTCTTGTCATTAGCTTTTCTTCTGCAGTGAGTAGCAAAGCAATGTGTCCTCTGATATTTCTCTTTCCAGTAATGCCTCCATACATTGTGGGGTTTGCTATTCTTTATATCTTTTTCTCTTGAATTTGATTTTCTCCCTTCCAGCACACGCTGTTCTTTGACAGCCGTCCTTGCTCACTTGACCTCATGCCCATTTGTTCTGTAGTTCTTTCTTGTATGAGTTTACTGAAGATCTGAAGTTGTCCAAACTGGTCTCCTGCTGCAATTTCCAGTGTGATTACATGCTGGTAGAACTGTATCTTAACATCATTTTGTACAAGGAAATGACAATTCTCCTGAACTTTACTTTTAGATTGTTTTTCTACAAACTGTTATTTATTATCTTTCTTTGGTTACTGAAATCTGTTTCTTGAAGCCAATTGACTTTCTTCTCTTTGGTTTGGTTCTCTTTGCCTAAGAGCTGTTACATTTAATCTGTCCCTTTGCAGTTAATATCAGCCTATCAGCTGCACACTGATAATGCTTAAAGAGCTCTAGGAAGGAAGCAACAACATAATCAAAGCAGCCATGAAAATGGCCATGTTAATTTGATTTATGGGGAGGAAACCTAAAAGATTTCAAAAGGACCTGAACCATTAACTGACCTCCCATATTTACCTTGGCTCTTTGTGGGACTTTATGATGCACCTTCTCTTCTTGACATTTGACTGATACAGCAGGAGGTAAATTAAAATTAACCTTCCTGCACTGGAGATATATTCATGTCCTTATTGGTCACAACTGCAGCCTTACTTTCCACTGACATCCAGGAGGAAAAAAAGCAGTTATCTCTACATAACCTGCAGCAGTTGTGGCTCCAAGAGTGCTGCCTCCCAGCAGTGATGCAGAGCAGCTTCAACAGTCAAACCCAGCTGTCTGTATTCAAAGCTGAGGAGCAAAATCCCTCCGTGGAGTAATCCCTGCCTCCACCCTGGCAGTGGCATGAACTCCTGGCTGCTGGGAGAAGACATGCCCAGCTTTGCTGCCTGGCACATCAGCCATGGTGAGGCTGCACTGCCTTCATCAGAGCAGTGAGACAGAGACTGCCCAGAGGGGTTGTGGAAGCCTCATCTGTGGAGGTCCTCAAGATTCAGGTCAACATAGGAGTTGCCAGGCTTGACTGCCTTTTGTCCCTCTTTTTCTCAAGGATGGGCTGGATGACTCCTCAAGGGCTTTCCAACCACCACACCTGTGAAGCTTCTAAGCCAGTTTCCCACCCCTCTGAGCCATCACAAGATGGGATTAAAGCAGAGAGATAGACTAGACTCTGCCTACCTCCAGAAACACCAGCAGCAAGCTGCTAGTGATAGGTTTGCCACTGGGCAAAGTTTGTGTGAGCCTGTGGTTCTTGTGTCTCCTCCCTGCAGAGTCCTGCTTGTTTAAAGCTTTCTTTGGAATTTATTGTTTGCTGATGAGGTGTGATTTTGTGGCTGAGGTTTGCATAGGTCAAGTCAACAGCACGTTTTTGAGAAGCTGCCTTGGAAATGGAACATGGTCCAGGTGCCACAGGTCAGAACTTAGCAGGAGGTGACATGTGCAGGTAAAGTGGTCCCAGGAGGTGCAGGACTGTACCCAGTCACTGAGACACATCTTTGGGAGGTCACACACAGGGAAGGCAAAGGCAGGCTCTGGACTCCTCCCTTGCTGTTGCAGGGCACAGGAGATACATCACTGCCAGGCTGTGTCTCCCAGAATCTCTGAAAGCAAGGCAAAGCCTGGTCCTTCTCCTTTCCTTGTCTTTATAGTCACCATCCAAAGATATTTCACAGCTACTGCAGATGATTGGACCCAGCTCTTTTCCAGTTAAACCAATTCCTGTTTCAAATGGCATTACAAAAACGCAGAGGCAGAAATGCTGCTAGGAAGAGCTCTGCCATTAACTCACCGAATATTAAAAGGCATCAAAGCACTGCAGATAAAGTTTTTTCAAAAGCTAATTACTATACCAATCCTTCTGGCTTTAATTCTAGACTTGAAATATTGCTGTGCTAAGAAAATAAGATTCATAGTACATGAGGCACACGGGAGAAGATTCAATTTGTAATGATAATTTGAAACATTTTAATAGGGTTTCACCAGCAATATGAAGATTGGCAGTTTAATAATTTGTATAAATTAAGAAGTAAATCTCAGGCCCCACATTTAAAGCCTTCCTGAAACATCTGGAACACAGTGCAGGATAAGCCAGATACCTGGCAAATTCCAGATTCTCTTTTCAGAGTAAGACCTGCTCCAACTGCAGCACAGTGGCTCTCACTGCAAGAGTTGAGTGCCTGAAGCTGTCAGAGGAGAGGAATTTTGGTTTTAAACTGTCTGAAACCTTCCTACTGAAGCACTCAATATTGTGCCATCTTTGCAGCAGACATTTTAGGATGGTGTTTGAAGAAGCTGCTTGCATGCTGAGCCAGCAACCTTACAGAAGATGGGAAGTAATTCTCTATAAGGATATCCTCAACAGAAGGGCAGCAGAAATTATCATATCAACCACCCAAACTTGCAAAAGCATTGTCTTGAAAAGCTTTTTGAGGAGAAACTTTAAAAATCGCATGTGAGAAATAAGCTGTGCCTGGCCAATATTTCCTGTCCTGTACAAAATCCTGTGTGCCATGGAGCCCAGACTGGGGCTGTGGCCTCCTCATGGGGTGCCCTTATCCTCAAGTGGGATCCATGTCCACCTGCTGCCACTTAGCAGATGCAAGAAGGGAGGAGGATTTCTCCCCCATTTCACCAATGGGGCCCCTGGCTGCTGCCTCCCAAGAGGTGCCAGCTTTGCCCTGGAAATCTGTTCTCTTGGGTTAGGTAGTTGTGGACAGTGGCATCCTCCAGATCACCAGGGACAGGAACAGCATAAGCACTGGCAGTCACTCCATTCTGGTATTTTGTCATCTCAACCTACTCATCTGTTCATGGGCTAATAACAGGCAGCAAGGGAGTTCCAGCCTGTTTTGTGCCATACTTTCCAATAAAGGTACATAGTAACTTTGTTTTATCTGTACTGCATTAAAAGATGCCAATGGAAAATGCAGTCTGGATCTACCACAGGTATAGGAAAAGTACATGGAATGTCTTTGCTGCTGGAAAAGGATAATATTTTGTCAGTGTGCTGCCTTTGGCTGGAATAGAGCTAATTTTCTTCATAGTAGCTGGTATGGGGCTGTGTTGTACATTTGTGCTGGGAATAGTGCTGACAATTCAGGGATGTTTTAGTCACTGCTGAGCTTACACAGAGCCAAGGCCTTTTCTGCTCATCACCCCTCACCACCAGCAAGGAGGCTGGGGGTGCACAAGGAGTTGGGAGGGGACACAGCCAGGACAGGCCACCCAACTGCCCCTGGGGATTTTCCAGACCATTTGGCATCATGTTCAGCATATGAGCTGAGGGGAAAGAAAGAGGAGGAGGAGGCAGTCAGAATGATGGTGTTTGTCTTCCCAAGTCATTGCTACACATGATGGAGCCCTGCTTTCCTGAGGATGGCTGAACACCTGCCTGCCCCTGGGAAGGGATCAATGAATTCCTTGGTTTGCTGTGCTTGTGTGCACAGCTTTTCCTTTACCTATTAAATTGTCCTTATCTCAACCCACAAGTTTTCTTGTTTTTACCCTGCTATTTTCTCTCCCATCCCACCATGGAGGAGTGAGTGAGTGGCCTTGTGGGGCTGAGTGGTTGGCTGGGGTTAAACCATGACACAGAGGAAAACAGGCATTTAAAGAAATTCCCTAACTCTGTACTTTGTCAAGTTATGGGAAAGCAATGCTGTCTGAGGGAGACTGTAGCTCAGTTGGTGATATGATACAGGCTTTTAGGAAAGAAAATTATATAAAAATATAATTATTAAGTTAACACAAGAAGTTTGATAAGAAGCAATGCTACATGCTGCTCAACGGTTAGCAATGAGTTTGGCAAATTTGCTGAGGGGAAGGTTTCATATCTGTATTTCAACATTTTCTAAAAGTGACTAACAAAATTACAGCCTTATTGTAATGCATCCACCACCTTTCAGTTCTGGCTTTTCAAACTACACAACATGAGAGACACCTGGCTTAATTTATGCAAAATGCCCTATGTGAAGCTGTATTTTGGTACACAGAAGTTAGAAAATAACCTTACTGCAGAAACCATATTTTCTGATTAGTTTTTCAGATTCTGTTGCTGCTAATTAAGAGTCTGTTCCTTGCAGCTGGAAGACAAGGAATGCCTGAAAACCTGTTCCATTTGTGAGAAGCAGGAGGAAAGAGTGGCTCTGGCTGAGCTGGGGTTTGCTGGGTTGCTTACACTCAGTACACATTTGCAGCCCATCAGTTCTGAGATCAAATTAGGAGCTTTGTGTCTGCAGCCAGGAACAGTTCAGCAGTGGGTGCATGACAGGCCACCACCTCCTGCAGATGCCCAAACACATCCCTTGTGCTGGAGAATGGATAGAAAGCCCACAGGTACCCCACAGCAGGCTGCTGGGACTTGGCATTCATGCCAAAGCCTCTGCAAAAGATGGGACCGTGATTTCATTTGTAAGCCTAATCAGATAGTAAAATAAAACCAGAGAATCAGCATAATTAATTCAAATCTATGTCTGGCAAACAAGTTCTCTGTATGAGCCATCTTTTAAGTCAGCATAAATTGAAGGTTAAGCTGGCCTGCCCCATTGTAATCAAAGCAACCCATGGGCAGCTTAATTTTAATTACAGCTCCTGGGGACCATTTAGGTGCTACTCTGGATGCTGCCTAGGCTTCATAAAGATGATTATTAAAGTTGTCAGTCACAGATCATGGAAGCTCATAAGTGCGGAAAGAATTGATTGATACCAGCTTGTCCCTATCCAGAGCATAAGGAGGATTTAAAAAAAAAGCAGTGTAAAGAGCCATCTTGGATCTGTAAAGCATTTTAGAGTTCTGCCTAAAAGTTGCTACATAAATGCAAGTGATTATTTGTGATTTGGCTGAATGAAGAGGAAGAATGCTTGAAAATGAGGCACTAAAAATATTGCCTTTCAGATGTGGAGGTTAAAAGACGAGAGCAAGCTTCATTCCCTAGGCTTGCCCCAGTATCTGGGCTCAGGGACAGCAAGGGGCCTTCTGTAAAATTGCAGGGTCTACCCTAAGGGTATGAGGAATGCCCTCCTCCTCACAGCTAAGCTGCGTGCTGGATGACTTACAAAGCTAAAAAGAAGTTAAACATCTCTCATGATCTTATCAGTGAAGTTCTCCCTGCTGCCACTAGGAAAGATGGAGGAGCAGCCCAGCCATCTGTTTGCCACCTCTGTGTGGGGCAGCTGGCCCCCAGGCAGGATGAAGGAGGCACTGGGCAATCAGATTGAGAAGATGCCTACACTGTAGGTATCTAAACTTGCCAAGATGAGCCTTGCCCTATATTTCAAGCTCCCCACAAGCCAACACAGAAATCCAGGGTTGGGGATGGGAATGCAGCTGCCCCACAGCAGTAGGGCAAGGGAGCCATTCAGCCCTTCCCCATCCCCATGCCTGGCCCAATGTAGCTGAAAGGGTACTTTTTTTTTCCTCAGGCCCCTCAGATCCTGTTCAAACAAAACCCCAAAGCTGCTGTACTGTTGCTAGAGGGAAACATTTTCGTAGGAGCAAAGGCTGTAAAGCACAACAGAAGGCTGCAGGACCTGCCCTTCTGTGCAATCTGAAATCAATTATTAATGGCAAAGAGGAATCTGATAATGTATATGTTATGCAATATATATTAAGAGCTGTACACATACGAGATGGAAAATGGATAATGTTTGTGATTCTTTAAAAAGGCAGTTTGACACTCTTGTTTGACATTTCCATGAACAGCCCTCCAAAGAGAGGAGGCTGTTTATTCTCTGTGCTTCAAGGGACAGAGAGGAACATTTTCCTCATACTTTCTGCTCACTGGGTTTCCTCACGATATTCAGACACTCAATAATTTCAGGTTAATAGGAAGTGATAAACTCAGAGCCCAAGTAATTCCTCTTGCAAATGCTAATGCCAATCTATAAATAAAACATACACTCTAAAGAAACAGCTCCTTCGTGACAGGGGGTAGCAGCAAGCCTGCTCTTAAATGTTCAGAGCTGGAATTTGGTGCACTGTGAAGCACTTTGGGGTGATGGGCACAAGCAGCATGCCACATCCCAGCTCTCCCCGTGCCAGCAGGGGAGAGGGCTCTGCTGCCCTATACAGCTGTTCCATCAGGGAGAGATTCCATCCTTTCTCATTGACCTTCTGGGTGTTCACTGCCCCCACAGTGTCTGGAAGCTGATTATAAATAATGGGTGAAGTAGGGTGGCTGAGGAGCTGCTGGCCAGGGCTCAGTCAGGTTTTTGCAGAGCCAGAGGAGCAGCTCACAGCACTTACCAAAGGTCCCAACCCTGCCTGGGCAGGAGGTACCACTGCTGCAGTTGTCCACCACAGCCCTGCAGCCAGATGCTGGCTGGCTCCAATCCTTATGGCACAGCTGTGTGCCCCAGCCAGGGCTGCCCAGGGCCTGTCTGCCAAGGTTGGCAGAGGAGGCAGAGAGAGATACTAAAACCTGTTTTCCTCCATATCCCTGTGGTCTTATTTCAGTGTCTTGTCTGTGGTTGGGTGTCTTGGTAGAGAGGGAGGGTGCTGGCAGTGGGATGTTGCCATCAGAAGAGAGGGATTGGGGTTTTCAGACACAATTTTCCCAACCCTGAGCAGCAGAGTAATTCAGACACCCAGCCACCAACATGCAAAGTGGCTCATGGTTGGTGCTGTAACTTCTCAGGCTGCCTTTAAAAGATTTACCAAAAGTAAGAAAATGTAGGTAGCAAAATGTAAGGCACATGATAAATTGATGAGAACTAGTTCTGAGAAAGAGCAAAGTGATAAAGGTTTAAATAATACATGGGTATTACTAAATGAAGCTTTCTTCAGATTATACCACAAAACAGAAATTTGCATTACTGCCTTTTCCCCACTGGCCACAGAAATGCTGGGGGTGCAATAAGGAGTTTCGACTCCAAAGGCAGACCCTGGCTCACACATACTTTATTGAGGAGAAGATAGCACAGGAGAGATTTAGCTGCTCAGGGCATTACTTACTCACCCTTATATAAGTGCTGCTGCTGGTTTGGAGAGGTTAAGAGCTGGCTTCATTACCCTGCACGTGGGCATTGTCCCATTAATAAAATATTTGGAGTAATTCTGACACGTGACTTCACAGAGGACACAGGGAAGTTATTTTTGTTGAGTATTGAAACAGCCCCTGGAAGGAGTTTCCCCACGGGAGGTTGCAGAGAACACACAGGGTTGAAGATGTATGTTGTGGAGGTCTCCCACTCCAAAGGTTTTCTTGTCCCAAGGCTTTCTCTCATTGGCTTCCAGAAATTGCTTACAGAGAAGAATGGCTGCTAGTCAGGGGCATGGGGCAGGACATGGAAAACTTCCCAGTGAGCAGCAGTCAAGCATCCAAAGGGAAATTATTGTCTTCATGGAAGACTGCTCTTCTCCCTGCTTGTTTTATTGCTTTATGGAAACATCTGTCAGGCAATAATCTTTGATTTTCATGTTTTCACTGTTGCAGAAGGAAATAGGAGCTTTATGACACTGAGACCTAGGCTCTTCTCTCATAATCTTTTTGTTTAATGTTTATGCTGCTTGGGGCAGGGATTGCCTTTCCATTGCATCTGCAGAGTGCTTTCCCCAGCAGGGACCTGTTCTGTGCCTCCACTGCTAGAAGCTATCGTAGTGAAAATAATTAATAACAATAATAAAACATAATTTCTTCCTCTCCATTACTTGCTCTGTAGGTTTGCTATTAACCTGTCTGAAAATAAGCAAGATAACAACAGCCAGAGACAAGGTGAACCAAACAGGGTGGACATCTGACCATTGTCATGCTCCCACTGCAAGCAGTGATTGAGGAGGTTTATTTTAGGAGTTCCACCACATCCTTTGTGGGACACTATGAAGATTTCACTTTGAAAAACAAATCATCGCCTCAGTGTCTAGCAAGAGGTACAAAAGTCCATTACTTAGATTAACAAAATTTAATAATAATATGAGTGAATTCTTAGTCCCTAATGTGCATTAATTAAGGTGGAACACATTCAAAGACCTTGATTCCAAAACCATTTGGGCAATGCCCCTATGACACAAGCATGACACACGGCCCAAATTCTGGAGCTTAGTACCAGCACTGATTCTAAAGCAATTGATGTTGCTTGCCTGGTGCTGTTGTGGAAATGTTTCCCTCCGTGGCACAGCTCCTCCTTCCCTGCCTGTGCCCCTGCAGTGCTGTCAGTCACCCTCAGAAAGTCACAGGAGAACCAGCAATAAAGCAAATGGCTTTCTAGTGAGCACAGAGGCTCGGGGATGAAAGTCTGGAGGAGCTGTAGCCTGGTACATCTAAATTAAGAAACACTCTCTGACATGGGAGGCTGACTCATTCGCGTGGTGATGAAGCTGCCTCCATCCCAAATCCCCACCTGGGGATACATGTCATGTGGTGATTCCATCACCTCTTGCTGAGGTCTGGAGGGACAGGCCAGGTGACCACTGGTGTCAGAGAGCCCCAGGCAGAAGCAGAGAGTTACAGGCAGTGTTGGAGCCAGCAGCTACCCCAGGTCTAGGTGGATGCTCGGCTGAGACGCCTGACAGGGCAATCCCATACTCAGTTTCACAGCAAGGACTACACAGGGCAGACTCTGCCATGGGGCACTTTCATTGTCACCTGCACAATTGGCTCTACAATTTGAAGAAGGAGGGCAACACTCAGCCCATATTTCTTTCACAGACTTTGCAGCTTTGGAGCATGCATGTTCTGCATCAGTTTCTGCTCTCCAGCCTGGCAGAGGCACAGTGATTTCCCCAGCCCAGAGAGAGGGGTGCACATGCAGATACAGCACCTGCTCTGTCACTAATTCTCACCTGGTAATTGAAACCTCACCCTGACCACACAGACCCTCAAAAACCACCAGCTCCTCTCTGCAGCTCGAAGCACACACGGTTCACAGCCTCACAGGTGAATACTGCCTGGGCTAGTGCAATTCAATATCTGTGTCAATCACTTGGAAAATGGAAAAACATGCACAACATGTTCCTGGGGAAGTGTGTAGTTAGCCCCAGTCTGGGGAGACTCGTTACACCTTCTGACAGCCCAAATTCTCTTGGTAGATTACCATCACATATGTTTAGTCAAATCTCAGGTTCCGTGTTTTTAAAACCTACTGGAAAATCACAGATATGTTTCTGAGGCTAACTAAAAAAAGAAACCTAAAAAATAATCCCCAACCCTCCAAAATATATTACTGAGAGGTTAAAGAAGTTCAGTTTTAGAAATTTTATGCTGTAAAGTTAAGAAAGAACATGATCTTTGTATATGTAGACCTGGAGTCTTTTTTTCCTTGGCTGCTTTATATTTCCCTTAAGCAAAATCTATTGGAGCTCCTACTGAAAGTGATGGGAGGAAAAGGCTCATGCCTATAGTTGTAATCTGCAGAGAGGGGGAAGATTGGCTTTGGTCAAATCCCTGGAGGAGACAAGGTACCCTCTGAGGGGATGGCACAGTCACCTGCTCCCGGGGAAGACCTTCAAACAGAGGGTGTTGGGACACTAGAGGAATTTTCCCCAGCTCAGCAACAATTATCAGAGTAACAGGGCCAAGACCTGTGACACCCGTAGAGCAATGTGATCAGTCACCTCACTCAGTGCCTTGTTCTTGGCCTCAGCACCAAAACCTTACTCTTAAAGCATTGCCATGTCCTCAGGCAAGACACCTTGTGTAAATCTTTAGGTGAAAATAATTAGCCATGGGAAGTGTGGACCTAGAAATACAGGAACATCCCTGGCAGCAGAGAGCATTAAATCAAAGGTGAGTATCTGTCTAGATATCTTCTGGTGCAATGAAGGACACAGAGCAGGTGCAGGAACTCTTTACTGAAACCCCATGGCTGTGTGTGAAGAGCTTACACATGGTAAAGATGGTCCCTTGTGGCCTTGAAGGATGAGACTTTCCTGACATCAAGTGCTAAAAATTGAGCAGAGCAATATGGGTAGTGCTTGAGGGAAGGAGTGAAGTTCAGTGTCCAACGAGCTCATTGTGAGTCACTTCTCCTCTGTACTCTGGAGTCAGGTTGGCCTTCAGATAAAAAGGGAGCAATGAGGTGTTCTGAACTGCTCAGTCCAAAGCCACAGGCAGAGCAGATGAGATGACTGTGAGCTTTCTGAGAGGGACAGGAGAGGAACTTGGCAGATTAAAATCCTTGTGTGTGCAATAACTACATTCTCAAAACCATTCAATGAGAAGAACTAATATCAGAGGACAGATTTCAAAAGATATTTAGGCATCCGAAGAGGCAGTGAGGGTCTTCATGTGACTTTTTAACAACCCCATTTATGCCCCTGCACTCCCATAGTTTCCCCTGTACACCTGCTCCTGGGGAGCCAAAGCAAGCAAGGTACTGTGGCTGAGCTTGATACTAGGGGGGGCACAGAGCTTGAGCCATGTTACCACATGGACTAATTAGAATTGAGAGAACTGTGGCTGCTACAAATCAGCAAGGTACTATCAGAAGGGTACTTGAGTCATTGCAGGAGGAAAGCTGTGATGTGCTTCCCAAACACGAAGAACAGCAGCCAGCAGCAGTTCTGATGTGCATCTGAGGAGAAACAGAGTCAAAGGTGAACATACAGCTTGGTCCAGAAGCTGTAAACAAGATAACAACAGTCAGAATACGATCCAAATGTAGTCAGCACAAGGGGCAAATTCTTTTATTTGCAATCAAAGCAGTTTACTTTATGAAAGGGTGACACTTCTAACATTAAAAAAGTAGCACAAAGAAAACAGCAGGACAAAGCTCTCAAGAGAAGCATTATGTCAATACACTTGCAAAGCAATGTTCACCAGGAGATTGGTTTGTGACACAGGAAATAAATGAACTAATATTGTATTTCAAAACAGACACTGGAAATGAGGACAATGTAATCATAGCAAACACATATAAAAACAATTAACAAACAGTCTGATTCTAAGGCAGAGAATTGAGCTTGCTTTGTACATTTGGCACATCACAAGCTGATCTAATAGAAAGATATTAGCATGGAGGTATAAGAGGTGTTACTTTTGCATGGGTTTTTAAATAGCAGGAGAATTCTTCCATGCTCTGGGGTCAAGAACAGCCTACAAATGGTGATACACAAATGGGTGCATCTTCTGAATAGAAGACAAAAGGCATTCTGACAAATGAAATACAAAAGTACTTAATGAGCTCAGATACATTAGGGATATAGAATACACATTGATATTAATCCCATGAAAACACACATCATGGGAAATCCAACAGCATTGAGAAATAGGTAAAAAAGAAAACATAGGTGTATGGGAAAGTTAGTTGTTAATGAGCAACTTTTGCTGATCTCTGTGCTTATCAAAATAAATCCAAATACATTCCTAAGCCCAAATACATTCATAAGTGGGAGGTTTAAGTGTGAGCAGTGCCCCAGGAGGACAACCACAGCTAGCTTAAAAAAAAAGAAAAAAAAGTAATTCTGACCCTAAGGCAAAGGTTATCCTAAGGTTATCCATCTTCAAATCCCTGCTTACAAGGCAGATGTCTGGACATGCTCCAGCATCCAGCCTGGCTGCTGCAGCTGCCATCTTAGAAGTCCTAGAGGGAAAGTGTGAGTCAGGAGCTGATCTGCTGATATGCATACTGGAAAAACATTGTCACCTTTCAGGAAAGCCCTTTCAGCCTAGAAGCATAACTTTACATATATAAGCAAAAGAGAAAATAGACAGATACACATAAATATAATTTTTTTAGACATTATTGCTGTGTTTCACATTATGTAATTCTGGCCTGGCACCTTATGCTATATTACAGAGAATAGAAATAAAAGTGTATATCATAGGCTCACCTTTATCTGGGGGTTGCTAAGAAGAAATCACAATTTAAATAAGACAGAGAATTAAGGTTTCAAAAAACTGTACTTCATTAAGTGCTGGAAACAGGTTAGCATGGCATTTTTGAGCAGCCTTACTCTCAGAGACACCCTTCAGTTCAGCTGCAGGTCAGTGGTCTGATGGTGATCAGTTGGTGCACGGGGAGTATTTTTATGCATTGCTTACACTGAGTGAAATTCTGTCAATTAAAAATTACGTCAACTAACATCACAGTGGTCCCTCCTGTCCCTAAATTCAGTTTTATTGCTTCCAGTTCTCGAGTTCATCAAATCCCTCTTCCCTTGGCAACGGCTAGAAGAGGTGGGATGTGTTGGCATTTTGGGATTTAAAGCCCAGTGATCCCACAGGTAACTCAGCAGCACAGAATGCACCACTGCAGGCAGTGCTCCAGGACAAGGAACACAGAGCCCAGGGCTGGTGTGGCTTCTCTCAGGCACCTGTCAAGGCTTCACAGGGCATTGCCAAACAGCTTTGCAGAAATATTAACACTATGCACAGCTTGATTTAGAGAAGTCCACTTGATGGTTCATTGCATTTCGTTATTCTGGCTCATGTCTTGTGTCAGGATCCAGAGAGAAAAGCCACTCTGGGCTCCATGTCATGTCACAGAAGAGAAGGACCCAGTCTTGTAAAAGGTATTCAGCTTGTCTGACAAACCTGGGCTCTGCTCTTGGCTCGCAGGGTGAGCCAGAGGCAGCCACTCATCATCCTCCCCTTCACCTCCCCTGCCTGTGACACTGCTATCAGCCTCCCTTTGTGAAGTTTGTTTCAATGCATTAGTGAGGAAACTACAGATAAATTCATCAAAGATCATCTCAGCTGCATTGTCTGTGATTCTTCTTCAGCAGCTTTTAGGTGCCTTTTTTTCCCTATGGTCTTGACGTCTTGTTCAGCCTCTGAATCTTATTTTTCTCTTTCCATCACAACAGTGTATTAAGGCATTTCTTCCTTCTGTGTAATGAAATACTTTGCTAAGCAAACTATATAATAAAGGATTCTCAGCAGTGTTCTGTAATAGGAGAGTAGTAATTTGAAGTCCCTTACTAAAATTAATATCTATATAAACATTTTGCTGTGAGGATTAAATGTGTGAGTTACCGCTCAGGAAAAGAAATCAAACACTAATCTTTTGAAAAAAAAAGACAAAAAATTGTTCTAATATTTTTGTATTGTCCTGTCATTTTGACTTTTTTTCATTCTCTTCAAATTAGAAGTGAGGAATCAATGCATCAAACATTCCTGAACTTAAATTTATGTTGGCCAGGACAAAAGGTTTCATTTCATCAGACACTAATCTTTGGCTTTCCCAGTGAATTAGATAAATCATATTTTGGGATCTTGTACTCTTTCTGCTTCCTTTTGGCACCATCATACCATGGGATTACCTCTCTCATGTCCCATTTCAAACTTTTCCTACTGCTGGGACACTGCAGTGGAAGGGAAATTAATCAAGAATATTTCAGGTTTACCAACCAAGGGATTTTGTTTTCCAGTGGAATATTACAGAGGCAAAAATCATGTGGAAGATGCTGATTTTCTGTGAAACACTTTTGTAACCCCTCCTGTGCAGAGCAGGCTGGTGGAGGCTCCCACATGGCTGCAGTGGGCCAGGACAGGGAGAACTCCATGGAGGAGCCCCTCCCCAGTGGCAGCAGTGCCAGCCTGCCCCTGCTCCTCTCCCTGCACAGGAATCTGGCATTTTTCATATTCATTTTTTCCACTGCTTGACATTTTAGTCCCTTTTTCAATTGCTTTGCCATCATGTTAATTAACAGTCAAGGCATTAGCACTGCCTACATTTTCATGACAGCCCCCAGGGCTGGAAGCAATTAGTTCAATGCAGAACTAAACAAATACTGCAAAGTAAAGGCAGAGGTGGACCAGCTCCAGAACAGCATACAATAATAATAATAATAATGCCAAACAAATTCCATCCTTCTTCCTTTCCTATGGTGTTTACCAATTTGTCTTTAGGTGCACATTTTCTCTTCTTCCAAATAATGATTTTCCTGAGGGAACACTACTGATATAAGGTTCATATTCTGTTCAATTCATATTCAGTTCGTATTTTTATTTCCTGCTTCATATTCATATTTGCAAGAACAAGAACTTCGAGTCAGCCTGCTCAGCTTTTTCTTTCGAGGCTGGGCAAACAAATGATTTTATTTCCAGAAGTGCTGAGCACCCAATGGCACCAGCTGAAATCAGCAGAAGAAATGAGATGCTTTACAGTTCTGAAAATGACATCATTTATTTACTGACATCTTAAAGATGTAAGAGACAATGTTAGTTTCCTGTTTTTTCTTGACCTAAAATGATAGTGCTGCAAAACTCTTTCAAGACAGTTCTCTCAGTCATTTTTTCCTCCATAATTCTTAAAACTTTCTCAAAAGTGTGAGCAGAGGGGACCCTTGCTGAACTCACTGCTCAGTGCCCTTTCTTACAAGGCTTACCCACCTCTTCACCTGCTGCATTTGGCTGGGGCCTGGTGTGCTGCTCTGATTTGTTTCCTTGAGCAAACTCATACCTTGGAGGCCTGCAGGATTCCTTTGAATTGTGGCCAGACTCCTTGTGGTTAGTGATCCATGAGGAGACACCTTGGTTTTTCTGGAGGTTTTAGATTGCTAAAGGGTCGTTTCCATCATGCACCCTTCCATGGTAAGCAGCTTGCACCTTTGCTCTCTGAGGTGCACGTTGATAAATCCATATTTGGGGGTGTGCACCAGTGGCTGTGTGGTGCTTGGTCGATGGCTGGGGTTCAACCACGACGCGCAGGAGAAAATCTCTGTTGGGATGTCTTGGCCCTGGTTCTCACTTAGGTGGCTCGTGCAGAACCCTTGGCAAGGTCTGTCTCTTGCCTCCTCATCCTCCCTCTTTGGCTGAGGCTCTTTCCTCCTGCCTCTGCTTTCCCAGTCCTTCACCAGCTTTATCCAGAGCTCCCCTCCTGTCTGCTTTCCAAAGGCTGGGACAGCAGTGGTGCCACCTCAAGGACTTGCACCCAGAGACTCAGGCTCGGTTTTTCATTAGGATAAAAAATGTCTGATATCAGTCTGCCACTGAAGACATTTTATTTCCCTGAGAACAGGAGAACTGAGAGAGCCAGTCTCCCTGACAGAGGAGGAGTGCTTGCTGTGCAGTGACTCAGTGGCAGCAGTGCCTCCTCCCAGCTGAGACACAGCAGCAGAGCCTTGGAGAGGAAGCTGCCTTGAAAGGGAGGCATACTGTGCATGATCCTAAAATTGGGAAAATTATTATCTTGTCAATGGTGATTAAAAACTGGATTCCAGCAATAGCTCAGTTGTGCTGCATAATGCTTATCTTGGGAAATAAAAGCAGGGGTGGACCAAATGTCCAATTTTAATTTAAAGCATTAATAAATTTTCTAGATTTTTGTTCTACTGGAAACTCCTTATGCATGCACTTGAATATTTCATTCCTCCATTGTTTCTTAAATCTAGATATAGGTACACCTACAAGGGATAAAATGCAGTTAAATCCATGCTAGTGAATTGTGGTAACATTTAAGACAGCAAGACAAAAAAAGACAAAACTAGGGGGTTTGTCTTCACTGCTGCAACCCCCAACCCTCTCCATTACCACAGGTACCTTTTTCTTAGCACTGTCATCTCCACTTGTCCAGAGAACAGTGTGAGAACAGGGAAACTGAGGGGCATGAGTGACAGGAAAGAAAGGAAAGCTTGAGTACCCACACATTCCTGCAATTTCCCTCCAAAGCACTCCTATCAGTGGCAATTGAAACTCATTCGAAGGAGCAGGTGGTGAGACACAAACCTGGATGGTCCAGCTTGGTGGAAGTGAGAAAATGGAGGAGCATCCACAGCATCTCTCCAAGTCTCCACAGAGCTCATATAAACCATGATCAAAGTGCTCCACACCCAAATTCTGCAATGGAGATGCACCATTGTCACACCATCACTGTTGTATAGACTAATGAACAACGTCACATCTACATCACCTGTGACAGCAGCCACCAGTAACAAAGAAATCTCTACAGCCTCTAAGCCATCACTGGGTTGAAAGTCAGATCATGAATCAGATGTGCCTAACTGTTGCTAAAGCACAAAATGGGATGCAAGAGCTTCCTAGGAAAGGATTAGCTGTTTGAATCTTTCCATCCTCATTGCTGGAGCTATGCCTGTCAATATTTCCTGGCTCCCACTGAGACCATTGGCTGCATTTACTCTTTACAGAAGATCTTTTCCAAAAATAATTTTCTATTTTAATGAAAACTGACACTTTCTGATCATTTCTTCAAACCCAGAGTGTGCTGGTTTAAGTGAAGTACTGAACTGCCTGGGATGTGGAAGCTGACATTCAGGTGACAATACTGCCTGTCCCACCTCACAGCAGTCAGCTGCTCCCTGGGCAGCACTCCCAGTGCTGCCAAAATGCCTCTTTGTCCTGCAAATCCCATGGTCATCTGCTGATTTTAAACCCACTTAAATGAGAGTCTGTGATGGTACAAAATCTCTCCTACCACAGGAGACCAGTGAGGAATGGGTGTCTAGCAGGGCTGATGCACATCCTTGGACAAACACACAAACGAGGAGCAGGTGGGGAGGTCAGGCTCCTGGTCCCATCACACAGCTGGGTTGGGAAGGGGACAGAAATACAGTAATGTGGAAGCAGCCAAGGCCATCCTGAGAGTTATGTGGGACAACACCTACCCTGCTCACCTGGCACACAAAACCAGCTTGGATCTGATTCTCCAGTCCTTTTGCTCTCTTGCCTTCAGTTACTCCTGTTCCTAGTTTGTAAAAACAACAGCATCAGCTTATTTTTCCTTATGGCTAACTTTCTTGCAAGCCTGATGGGCATAACGAGCATGAGAAAATATTTATTTGATGCTGGAATCACACCTTATGTGCTGGTGGCTGTTCTCATACATTGCAAATTGCTTTACCTGGTACAACTGTTTGGGGTCTGGTGTTATTGCAGAAACACTGAAGATTTGTATCCAGACTTCTGAAGGCCTAGAATGCTTAGGGGTTTATTCATTGTAATAGGATTTTTTAATATTGAGAACATTGGTGCATAACCTAAAGGGAAAGGTATCTAAACCTAAAGGGAAAGGTATCTAACAGCTAAGGCATGATGCTCCTTTTCTGGCTCAGATCCTGAATTTATCTCCAGTTACTCTCTAGCATGTTATTATTATACTGATTGTTGTTATCCTCACCATTGCTATTAGTGGTCAAGATCCCTCAGCATCATGTGGAATTTAACCACTGTAGGAGCTGCAGGGATGGGAAGAAGAATGAGATTTCTGATGCTGAAAGAAGGCAGAGGGGAGGCCAGTGTTATGTCCTCCCTACTAATCTTCAGTTTGGCTTCAGGTTTTCACAGGAATCACAAGCCCTGAGTATCCCATGGGATACACTTTCAGCTGGGCACTACCTATGTACAAGCAACTCTGCCCCACAGCTGAGGGCCCCAGCTCCTGAGGGCAGTGGAGAGGAGTCACAGAGAGAGCCAAGGGAGCATCCCAGGGTGTTGTATTGCAGGTCACTGACAAAAGGAGTAGTAACAGTGTAGGAAAAAGTGTACTAACTCACTGGTTTTCATTGACCAGTCCTTAACTGCTGACAAGAGCTCAGTACAGATGAGAAAGTACAAGATAAGTGCAAGCAGTAGTGACTGCCTGTTCCCACCCTGCCTTCCCAGAGGGCTTGTGCAGCTGCCAGCCCCAGGAGGTACCTGAAGGCATGGAATAATTGCCCCCTGCAAAATACTGGGGTTTTGTTCCAGGTTAGCTGGCCAGAGCACGAGATGGTAATCTGCTAGGTGACTGAAGAAGAATTAAACCAAGCAATGCAGCCCCTCTTTACTAATGTTTAATAACAGAAATACTTCCTCCATGCAGCAAGCCTCTGCTTTATTAAAGTGTTCACTCTTTTCCATTAGGTCATTTGTACATTTTTATGTGGTTGTCATTTTACCAGCAATTTTATTATCTGTAAAGACATATAGGATTTGTTCAGCAAGCTAATTACTCCTTGTTTGTTGCTGATTAATATTTTGCTTACAATAAATCCAGAGTCTTCCCTAGAAATATTTTCGAAGAAAATTTCTCACTGGAAGAACAATAAACTCTGGAGGGTCTCATCCTGCCTTGAATGAAAAATAGGATATAAAGTTAATCTCAAGAAATAATAGCTGTTTCTCTATGTACCTGAAGTGGGTGTTTCCCAGAGATGGCACCAGGCTGCACTGTATGATCCAGGCCACTGCTCTGACAGGCACAATGTGCCCAGCACAGGTGACTGGGACAGAAATGAAAGCAGATTTTTCATTTCACCAATCAGCTAAGGTCTTCCATTGGTGTCAAAGCCTTTATCCTGGAAGGGGAAGTGAGGAGCCATCTGAAAGCAGTTTTGTGTGATTAAATGTTGGAGTGGGTTACAGTTCCTCCTCTCCATGTCCCATATCTCTGCCATCACAAGAAGGGATGGACCAGTTGGGTGTGGTGTTGTTCTTCTGCACTTTAAAACTTCTTCAGAAGTCTCTGCAACAGCATCCTCTGGAACAACATTCCAGAGAGCAAAGCAAACCCCTGGGGAGTGGAAACCTAAAAATTCCAACACCAAGGGGTCTTCAAAGTATTCCACACCTGTCTGGCCAGTGAACTGATGTTTAACTGCAGATTATCGCAGCGAGTGTGTTCTCCTGAGAAACCTCCAACTCAGCCCCAGTATCTGAGGTAAATCTCATGCATTTTGCATCCTGAGCTGCTGTTTGTTGACACTGAGGGTCTTTTTGTTTTGCCATGTCATTAAACACCTTTTCACAGCAGGACACTTGTAGACTGTGATGCATCCCATCCTGCATCTTCAGACCAGTGGGTCTGCCACCCAACTAATAAAGGGTTTACTGAAAGCAGGTGTTATGCCAAGGAGGAGGTGTAGCACCAAGCAGTGATGGCAGGAGAGGTAAATAAAACACATTGCATTGACTCCTTGGTGTGTGCCACAGACTTGGGCCTATCTCCCTCTTTGCCCTCAAGGCAGCATGTACAAAAGGCACTAGATGGCATAAACATCCCTCTTGTGTGAGTTTGGACAGGGCCAGGCTGGTGTCCCAGCTGCAGCTCCCAGCAGTGCCCGTGAGGATGTGCACACGCTGGGTGAAAGCCATCGGCTGCTGATGGTGAAACCCCCGTGGCCAAGGAGAAACACCGACTCTAAAGCCACAGTTCACATCCCCCCACCACATAAGGGGAAAGGGGACAGGCAGTAATTTTTTTCTTGTGAAATGTAAAGTTCTGAAAGTATTTAATTGTTAATCATGTGGCCTACTTGCCCACATAAAGGTAATCACATTGTGCAAAAGGCATATGCTGCCCTAGCACACATTGGCTGCAGGAAACATAAATGGATCCACTTCAGCAGGAAGAAGAAAAGCATATGTTACTCTTCAAATTAAGAAAACCTTGTATTATTTATTAAGGTCAAGCTCAGAAATACTGAGACAGCTGCAAAATAGCTGCTTGATATCTGTCAGTGCAAAAATGAATGTTTTAAAATTAATTACAGGGAAAGCAAGGCATTTGTTTAAAAAGTCAACATGTTTCTATTTGGCAAAATGTCCTGAAGTGATTTGAAATCTGTTAGCATTTTCATTTTTGTAATTACATTTTAAAATGACTGGAAGAAAAAAAAAATTTCAAGAGCTCAGATGGTGACTGAACCAAATTTCTGACAAAACTGGAATCCCTCATGAAGAAATACCCATGAGCAATAGTCTCTCTTGACTCAGTAAAAGCTGATAGCAAATGGTACATTCCTGTTTTAACATCTCTTGATTAAGTGTTTAGTACAGTGTTTAGTTGTGGGTCAGCTACTGCAGGCCATTCCCTTAGTTTTTCAATATCAGACTTTCATTTTAAATGCACCTTGACAAGTTTCCTTCAGATTGTGGGATATATTTAGCCCACAGATTTATTTTTGGGAACACAGGAATAGGCATTCGTCCTTTGGTATCAAATTCCAGCCTTGGGGATTGGGGATGAAAAAGACAGGGAGATTACAAATATTTATGCAACTCAGAGATTTTAGATAGCCTCTTGCTAGCATTTTTGCATAAAGGAAAATCTGGTTTTTTTACAGGATGATGTACAAGAGGCCCTTGATGCATGCAGCCCTGGCAGTGCCCACTTCTGGGCAGTGTTCTCAGTAAGGATGGCTATCACTAGGAGCCACCCCCCAACACAGACTAAGCACAGGCATGGATTTTTAACCAAGGGCTCAAAATTACCTTTAACTAACTGTGTTTTGTTGATAGAAGAAAGAAGGAAATAAATCTTATTTTAGACAGAAATAGTGACAATCAATTGGAGAATGTCTTCTGGACATGGGGTGTGCCCACCCTTAGAGACATGTCCAGAAGGTATGTCCAGACTGGGCACTGCACACGTGGTGATGCTGCAGCCCATTCCTGGCACTCCATGGTGCTGGGCCCCCTGGGTTCAGAGCAAAGCAGAGATGAGCTGGTCTTCTCCTCCTCCACGTCCCCAGAGAGGATGTGGCTGCTGTGCTTTGTGACCAGGGGATAGTGTGAGATGCCCCTGCTAATGGGGGACAACAAAAGTGCCATTACTACTCCCAGGCTTTAACCATGACTTACCCTTCAAAAAGCAAGGTGAGGTGCCCAACATGCTGTCAGGCACTTGTTTTTTTTATCTTTTCCCAAGAAGTGAGGGATGTTTCAGTTTAAGTTGTTAGTTTAGTTGGTCGAGTTGCCTCTTTTCCATTTGCCTGTTGATGGCATTTATTATGATTATTTGCATATGGACTGTGCTTATCTTGAGAGGAGGACAGGTCAAAGAAACGTGCTCTGAATCTATAATGGCAAGCAGTATGGTCTTTTCCTGTCCCCAACAGGTCCTGAAAAATTGTGTTTGGTTCTGTGATAAGCTTTATCCTTTCTGCACAGAGAAGGGTTGTCTAAATGACAGATTTTTTAGGTCAGTAGTAGAAAATTAACATTTAAAAAAAATTACTTCAAGACAACTCAAGATTGAAATCTTTCAAAGTTTGAATCACATTTACAAAGTTTATTCTAGGGCAGGCTGCAAATTTTTGACGGGTTTCATTTTTCTAAGGGCTTTGTGAGAGCAGGAAGCAGCCTGGCAGGTGGAGCAGAGCCCACTTTTCCTCCCTCTAGCTCTTGGCAGCAGCAGGTTTGCAGCAGGCCTACCAGGTCTGGGAGAACACCTTCCCTTTATGAGCCTGGGCACTTGCTTGTCCACACACAGAGCTGCCTCTCAGCAGAGGGGACAGTACTAAATGTCCCTGTAAAATAAAGAGATCACATGCAAATCCAAGCCCAAGTGGTAATCATTATTAAAGCTATTTAAATCTGCATGTTAAGATTATTTTTAGGCTCTGAGTCCCAATGTTGAAGCTGTCCCCGTGGCAGAGGGCTGGCTGGGGAACACATGGGGCTAATAGTCCCTCCTGGGGCTGCCTGGATGTACCCCATCCACAGGACCTCCTGTGCAGCAAAGTGAACTTTAGAAGATCCCATAGGTCATGTTTGGTCTCAGCTATGCTCATTCCCTGTTCCATGCTGACTGTGCTGTAGGAGGTGAAAATCTCCATACCCCCAGGTCAGCCAGGCTGGCAGTGTTGGTACCCCCCAGACAGGAGTGGGGACAACGAGGTGCTGAGACCACCTTGTCCATGAGCCCTGTGCTGAGGCCACGAGGAGTTTGGCAGGACCCCAGGACCTTTGCCTTTGCTTTTGGAAAGGCCACCCCAGTCAGCTACAAAGCATTACAGAAAACACATCTGATTTTGGCAGGATGGTTTGCTCAGTCAGAAGCATTCTCACACCTCACCCCATCCCTCAGTACACTCACGACCCTTCCTACTTTTCTGCTATTTAAAAACTGAATAAATGTAGTTCTTAGTTTATCACCAAGTCATCAGCAAAAATATTGGGTTGCAAGGGGCCCAGGAGAGGTGCTAAAGGAAACCATGGCTGGTGTGTCCACGTTGGCCATGGAGCATGGATCACATCCTGCAGCCAGCTCATCAAAGTGCAGAAACAGGAGCTCTGTGCCACAGCTGTCCAAAATGTGGTGCTGACCTCCTTCCCACCAGGCCTGTCATGCTGGTGTAAATGGAAATTACCTTTGTTAAGGATCTTATGTTCCTGACAAGTCCCTGATAGCTCTTACCTATCCTCCATGATCTTATGGGTGTTTACTGATGGTTGGATTATTTCTTCCTGTTTTAGGAGGAGAAGATAGACTGGCAAGACTGCAATTCCCCAGTTCACCCTATTCCCCATCACAAAGATAAGTAGGCTCCCAGCTGTACCCATCCTCCAGTTTCCAGTGATTAGACTCTAATTGCTGTTGGATGTGTTTCATCTGGTTTTCAGAATTACCTGTGAAATTTCATTAGCTCCAGAGAAATTTTGGGGGAAAAAATCAATTTACCGATTTGTGCTCTCAGCGGATTTTCTATTTCTACCTGAATTCATACCCTTTTTCACTGTTCTTCCAGGGAATGCTGAGGCAAAAAAGAAACAGAACATTTCAGTCTTCTATATAAAATTTATAAATAGCTTTTTCTCCCTCTGAGTAGAAAACCAACTCTTCCTTTCATAATCCTCTCACTATTAATCTAAACTTAGAATATTTTCTTGTTATTTTCCATGTCCCTTGCTAGATGTATGACATTTTATGCATGGGCTTTCTAATTTCCTCCTTATATGCCTGCACTATTCTTATATGCAGCCCCCTAGACATGTGACCTTGTGTCTAGCCCTGTATACTTTCAATATGCCATCTCTATGAGATCACTGAAAAGCTCACTATTTAATCTTGTTGTCTTTATGATGCTTGCTGTTTCTCATACTTTTTTTTTAGTATGCAGATTTCTCTGGTATACTGATTAGCAGGCACATACTCACACTAAGCCTTTGTTAAAATATTGGCCAAAATAGACCTCACAGTCTGAGCAGAGTACAAACTGTTTACACAGTGGTAAATGTGCTAACAAAGTCAACAGGGTGGTAAACAGGAACATCTGCTGAAGGAGTGAGTAATGGAGAAAAGCTTTCCAAGGCTTGCACAGTGCTCATAGCATAAGGGAGGAATGGGAGGAATGTGAACGTATCGATACGAGGGCAAGTCAGGCACAAAGCACAGGAGAAGGGGAGAGAGAAATGTAAGACATTACATGCCTTAGTCAACATGAAAAAAGGAAGTGAAAAACTTCATAAATGTGTATTAACCATGAAGATGACTTTTTTTGACATAATGATGTCCAGGTGGGTGATGCCACATGGTATTCCTTTGGTTCTTGATCATGTAGAAGCCTCCCTGAGGTGGCAGTAAGATCTGGAGATACAGAAACAGCTTCACATCCATTCATGTTGAATGACCTCCCTTCAGATTGGCAACACTGCTCATCCTGGCTGCAAATTAAGCTGCCTTCCATGCCTCCATTCCTCACAGTCCTGCCTCAGTGGTTCAACAGCTCCAATGCCAGCAAGGAGCCTCCTCCTGCTCCCTCCTTTCATGAACTTAGCAAGACCAAGCCCGTGTGTCCCAGTTTATGAATCCTTCTCTGGTCATAGCAGAGCATCTCTCTGTCCAGCTGAAGGCACAAAGGAAAATATGGAAGAGGAAAAATCAGTGTATGTAAGGGAATTGGAAGGGAAGGTGCCAGGAGATTGAAGCCAGGCTCTTCCTGGTGGTGTCAAGTAGCAGGAGGCAACAGGCACAAACTGATGCACAGGATGTTGCAACTGTGGAATATGAAGGAGAACTTTACTGTGCAGTGACCATGCACTGGAACAGGTTGCCCAGAGAGGCTGTGGAGTCTCCCTCAATGGAGATATTCAAGAACTCTCTGGACACAGTCCTGTGCTTGGGATGTGCTCTGGGATGACCCTGCTTGAACTGGGAGGTTGGACCAGATGATCCTCTGTGGTCCCTTCCAATTTTACCCATTCTGTGATTCTGTGGACAAAGTAATCTTCTTTAGCCTTTGCCCTGTAGATCTAGCTGCTAGTTATAGTCATAACTGTTACATGCATACATAACACAACATTTATCAGTACATATATTAAAAAACAGATAAGCACCTCTATTTTCTGGGTGTGCATTGCCACTGCAGGTCTCACTAGGTAGTGCTCTTGCTGACTTGCACTCAAGTCATTCCCCAGGTGTAGTGCAGGGGAACAAGGTGCTCAGCTCAGGGCAGGGTTCCACAGCAGGGTCTAGATATATGGAAATCTGCATTGATTAAATTCAGTAACAAGCCATGATTACCCAGTTAATGGAGAAACAACTGCATCATTTGACTTGTCTTCATTCATCAGTGGGATAAACTCATTAAGGAAAAAGCAGTTGTCTATACTTCTGATTTGAGCTATTCACTGCACCACCTAAAGCTAGCAAAGTGATTATTTTATTGCCATTTGCCCAAGGAACTGAAATGCATTATTCTCTTACTTTGCTGTAAGCAAACTAAAGCTTTAAAATATCTCGTCTCTTTATCCATTATTATTCCTTGTCACCATTAAATTGTAGTCAATAAAAGGGTCTAAAAAGGACCATCTTGGTGCTTTCTACTACACCAAAGTTATTTTACCTTCAGCTCAGCTCAAGAGAAAGAAATCTTGGAAGGAAATCTCCTTGAGATTGTATTAACTGTATTCATTATTCAGCTCACTTCCATTACTGCCTAAGTGAAGACTTAAAGTAACAAAAAGAAATGCAGAATAGGAGTACTGAGAAGTTTTCTGCCTGCATTTTAATGGTATTCTGTCGTTATGAATCTACTCATTTGATTAGATGGTGGCTCAGTGGGTTTTATATGTTATGTTTCATTATATTTCTAAGGATTTCCCATGGCATCTAGCAGTAGATAGAGATAATAACAGCTCTGCTTTTTTGAAGAACATTTAAAATTATCTTCAAATCTTCTTAGAACCTTTCAGAAGTGTAGGAACAAGAATGAAGGTTAAAATTTATTTTCATGTCATGTTTATTTCAAGAATCATGATGGAAGTAAAACAATTCAGAGATTATATAGCAAGACAAAAGACTTGTAAAGAAGTTTGCTTCAAAGCTTACAGAATATATAGTAGAAACCAAACAGCATCTTTGTAAACATCTTTGAAACTTTCTAAAACTGTTGAACAAAAATTATGGGAATTACATCATCTACTACATCATATACAGCTTTTCTGTCAACAGATTAAACTGATTCCTGTGGCCCCATTGCCAGTTGGGTATAAACCATTTGATGGTGAAGTTTCTCTGCATTCACTTGTTAAATTGGCATGTATCCCCCTCCTCCTTGCACTAGTTTTTAGGCTTTTCCCTCCTACTAAGGCAAAATCTTTTACCTCACAGACCAAAATTCAAATGACTGGAACCCAGTCTGGCATTGCCCCACACGTCTGGAACACAGGACTCTCATCTCCACAGTCTCATCCTCTAGGAGATCAACTTCTTTAGTCTGGGGCATTAATGTCTTAGGCAGAACTGTGTATATCCCTGAAATTTATAGTGTTCCACTTACCTTAGAATAAGGGAGCCAAAGGAAGCAGTTCTACACTCCAATAGTTATTGCAAATTTGATATAACTTTCAAGAAGACAAGCAGGCAGATTTTAAGAGAAAACTGATACCATGTAATTAAATAAAAAATCAATTAAATTCAATGGAAACAGCACAGCTGTAAAACATCCTTTGGAAAATCACTTCCACCCCAGCAGCTCACAGTCTATTTAATCTATTTTGTTATATCCAGTCCTGTCCCTCCACTAATCTGTTTGGCAAGAGTCAAGCAGATCATGTTGTAAAGATACAGAGAGACAATGTTGTGTGGTAGAGAGCACAAGAAGGTAAAGACCACAAGCCTTTATGGTGTGCTGGGAGACCTGCAAACAAATTTTGAATTTGAGGAGCGCACTCACTTTCTCTTTGTGCATCCCTCCCTGCCCCTCTCTGGCCCAGTGCCCTGGGGCTGTGCAGAGCTCAGGCCATGTTCATCCTGATACAGACAGGTCCCCCCAGGTGGGGACAGCTCTGGGACCAGAACAGGTGTCTGGGTCACAGCTCTGCAGAGGAGGGGCCAGGGGGAGCCAGGAGCAGCAGGGTCAGTGGTGCTGACCCACGGGGGAGAAGGGCACACACCCTGGGGGTGAACAGACCTGTCCTGCAAGACATCAGGATTAACCCTTCCGTGGTTCACAGCGCTGCTGTGGCCCTGCTGCAGCCTGTGTTCAGCTGTGAGTAATGTGCCCCCAGGAAGACGTGGTGCAGGCAAGGAGGAGTTAAGGGGGTGAAGATGAGAGGTCTGAGGTTCTGTCCTTCGAAGGAAAATTGAAAAAATTGGAATTGTATAGCCAGGAGGAGAGGAGAATCAGTAACACTCCTCGAGGACAGAAAAGGCTGTTGTGAAGAAGAACGTAATAAACTGGATTTTGTCTCCTAAAAATATCTGTACTCCATCAGACTAAAATTTTGCCTGCCAGGATCATATCTCTGACAGCACCAAAGTGAATGTCTGGGGAAGTAAGAAAACAGGGCAAGTATATGAAAAATAGTTTCCCCAAGCACTCCAGCCCCCAGTTGTTTTCAGCTTGGAGACTTCCCAGCTGAGACTTTCATGTTTGCTGTGAGTGGGACAGACAGCCACAGACCTGCAGAGGAAGTGGCATTTGAGGCTGGTGTCAGGAAATCTTTCCAACACAGGACAGAAAACCATGAGCAGACTGGCTGGGGAACCAATATTCCTTTCATCAATGCAAAGCAGAACTGGGTCATAGCTTGAAAAATCAACAAGCCTCCATTTAAAAATAAATGCCACCAAATTCAAAATAACAGACAGCAGAATTACATGTTACATTCTTCTCCCCTAATACTCTGACTTTCTGCCAGACTGTGATCTGGCCTCTGGATTTACAGAGCTGGCATCCCTCCTCTGGAAAGAAGGAGCACAGTCACAAATGTAGAGCAGTCTGTTGGGTTTACACACTGCCAGCTGTGCCACAATTTGGGAGAGAAACAAAATTAAACTTGCTGCTATTTTGGCAAGAGACAGAAGGAGTGAGGCTTGGACAATCTGTTATTGGAAGAAGGTTCTCTGAAAATAACCAGTGAAAAAATATGTGTAAGGTGAGTCTGAGAAGCATGTGTAAAATTTAACAATTGAACACATATTCTTATATAATATGTATCTTATTATAACATGTTTATGTTTTGAATTAAATATTTTAACAAGCCAGATGGATCTTAGCATAAAAACGATTAGGTATTTATACTTTTTAAAATTCAGTAAGTGACAGTCAGTGAGATGCTGCTTCTTGTGCAGCTTTTGGAAGCTCTTGCACAGACAAAACACAGTGGTAAAAAATGCCTATATAGTATATGTATAGTATATGTATGTCTATAAATGCCTATGTGCTGTATATACAGAGAGTTAAATATTGACAACTGCTGCCTGTCCCTTCGAGAAATCAGAATTCACAGGGAAACTCAAAAGAAAACATTAAAGCAAGGCTTGAATCCTCAGCTCACCTCTCCCCATTATTTCCACCAGCAACATGTGAGCTGGGCTATCACTTTTCTGTGCAGTCCCAAAGTTACATAGTCATTACTGGAGCTGACATTTGCTCTCACTCCATCCATTTCCTAAAGATTATTAACGTCAAACAAAAAGTTGGTTTTACACAGTTGATCCTTGACCTTCGCTCGTGTTCCCAAGGAGCAGGCTCTTTTTTCAGCAGCTCCAGCCCCTGCTTCCTTCCATGAGTCATCCAGCAGAGAAATACTTGCATTACTAAAGTTATCCCTCAGATCACACTGTGATCATAGTTTCTCTGGCATATTGTTTGCTCCTCTGTGCTTCTAATTTTCTCCTGGAGTATCTGTGTCTGAGGTACAGCATTTGACTGCTTGACACTCAAATAATTAAAATACTTCTGGTTTGGTGGAAAACTGGTGAGAAGTGACTAAGATCAATTTATTCTCATGGATCTGTAAAATTCAAATACCAGCTTGCCAGTGCCAGGGATCAAATCTGCTCCTGCAGGAGCAGATAGGGAGGTGGTTTAGTCCATGTGTTCCTGATATTGCTTTGACAGGACTAGAGATCCCAAAAGCACCTGGGAATGAATTATGTACATGCTTTTTGTTCCAATGTTTCATAGAAATACCTGAGTAAAGGTATAAGGAGCTTTGTTTCAGTGGTTCTTTTGGGCTGTGGTCCAGCAGCCTTCAGAGCTCAGAGGCAGTTTCAGGGAGTATGAGAGTCCATCTAAGAGCTAAAAGCACCAACATTTTCCAACCCCAGTTTGGAACTCTTCTTGATTTTTATTTTGTCTGTGCTTAGTCACACAGTGTGAACAGCCCTGAAAAGGGACAAAATCAGCCTAGTTTTCTGCATACTCAGACTGGATGTTGCTTTACCACCTAAATACAAGTTTATTGTGGAAAACATCTTAAAGCATCTAAAGGTGTTTGAAATAATGCACACAGTACAAAGCCTATTTCACTCTATATCACATGAAAGAACCAGATTTTAAAGTTGGCAGTAGAATTAGCAGTTAACAGAGTCACACAGCTGCAGTGCCTGAATTTCCCTTCTATCATCTGGTGGGACAGCACAATGGAAGCATCACATACCCAGTTCTTATGTGCTGAGACCACTTTGGGTCTTGCTTTTTTCTACATCTCATAACAAAAACCAAAGCATTCAAACAAGAAATATGTTAATTCTTGTTTAGGGAGGCAGCAGAAGGGCATAAAATATAATCCCCTCAAAGGAGAACTGACCCCATGTTGAACCCAGCCACTCTCTTCAATATTGGACTATTAAATATAGGGGAGCTGAGATCTGCAAAAATGCACGTGGGGAGTTTTTATATAAGTTTTTTATGTGTCACACCAGTGTTGAGGTCAAGAGGACTTATATATAAGGCAGAAGAAAAGGAAAGGCATGTGGCAGCAAAAGCCAGACACTCTGCTAATGGCCTGGAGTGGCCTGGTGGGGAGCAGAAGGGCTGTGGAGTGATGGAGAGCTACTGGTGACAGCACCAAGGCACAGCAATAGCCAGCAACAGCCAGACCCTGGCCACCCTCAGGAGATTCCTGTCACACCACGTGCTGACTGTGCAGACCATTCCCTCATGGATAACCACAGAGCTCCCAGGCACTGGGCACTCCTGACTTTTCCCCCTCAGGGTTTATTCTTTTCCTTCTGCCTATAGACTGCCAGGGCAGGATCCTGTACTTGTATTCTATTTCCAGTAGCCAGTGTGGATGTGGAAACAGTACTTTTACAATTCCTTTCAGCTCGGGGTGAGACCCTGGGAGGTGTATTTTCACTTCTATAGGCACTGAAGAGCTTTCTCCTTGTCATCACAATCTTCCAAGGACCAACTGCTGCCTGCAGGGACTTAGAGAAGGAAGAGACAGAGAATTAAAAAATATCCTGAAAAGCAGATTTGTGGGCATATTGTCCTACTAATACAATTTCTCTGTCCCCTGAACATCCTCCTTCCTTAGGTAACCTCCATTCCTCTCTTGCCATCTATGACATTCCCACTTGGCAGGACAGAACATGGGCTGTGGTTAGTCCAAATTAAAGCTGGGGCCTTGCATTTACTGCTTGGTTATCCAGGGATTGACAAGCAATGGGAAATACCAGAGTTTTCTGATCTCTTTCCTTGGTGGAAGCATTAAAAGCTGTTTTTTTTTTAAAGACTTGTCCCGGTTTGGACAGGT